>NMRB01000124.1:260294-286454 GCA_002633025.1 Notospermus geniculatus | reverse complement strand
ACAATAGGCCCATCCTGAGAATCTCAGGTCATTTCCGGTCGTACCCTCCCTCAATGCCCTGAGGACATCCCCCCCCCCCCGTTTCGGTGGGGAAGAGGGACATTCCCTCGTGTGTACTCGCCAATCGGTAATTCACAAGTAAACCATGTAAAGCCGTGGGGGAATGCAACTTGATGTAATAGACAAATATTGCGCCTAGTGCTACAACGTCTGCACATAGATCTGGTGTTACGAGTTACCGGATACCAGGCTCATAGCATTGTATCTCATTCCATTAATTTATGCACGCTGCCGAATGACAGCTGCCCGAAACACATGAACTGGACCATACCTTCGTGTTCTAATCCCATTGGTACGTCCTCTTTATCTAAATAATCCCTGAGAATCATGTTGACACGAACCTAATTCAGGAACAATCAGAAACTCAGCGAGTTTGTCAGCGAATCCGAGAAATTTTCACAGATGCCATTTTGGGATATGACCAAGACGGGATAGAAGCTTCGATGTGATTGGCTGAATTCGGCGGAGTCGACTGCTCCGCTGGTTCCCCACTAAAATGGCACGGATGTCGCCAGGGTCTGAACCAAGCGCGAGTTGGGGAGCAGGTGTAATGAAATCTAATGTTCCCGATATACCAGATGTCCGCTTCTTTTCTTCAGGGGACATGTCGTGACAGAAGTTCTTGTCTGTTAGTGTCCGGTCTATTGAAGCTGACGCTTATTCCGTCAGAATCTTTTGTTGGGGGACATCTCATATCGGGCTACATGACATTCTACTACACCGGTTTTGAAGACCCTGGGTGCGAGGATGCAATAGGCCATGTCGATTTAGAGGAATCGGAGGAATCAGAGGAAAATACAGTCTGCTGCCCAACAGACACTAACGATCACACGCTATCATGTACTAAATATATAAATACAGCCACGTGATTGAGTTAATATCATAATAGCTTTAGTGGGACTTGCAATTCAGCCCTTTTTCTCCTAAAGTGTTGGCATTCGGCCCTCAAGTCATCAGACTCTCTTATCACCAACCTCGATCATGATGAGTTTATTATAACAACTCAATAGCACAGGAAATGTTGTGATTTATCTATTCTTGTAATTTTATACTTTATCATACGGTGATTTTCTGGATTTTCCAGCCCGATTCCTCTGATTCCTTCGATTTCTCCGATTCCTCTAAATCGACATGGCCCCCACCAATATAGACCATACAATGAATTTATTGATTCTATTCAACATAACTGACCAATGAGTGAGTCTTGCGTTACGGCTCTTAAAGCCCGTGTCACACTGTCCCGAAGTTGACACCCGATGGCCATATGAATTAATGGAAACTTTTGGAAATCTTACTGATAAGTGCCAGCCTGAAGAAGACCCCGGTTGGGATCGAAAATTTGTAAGATTCTGGAAGTTGACTTCGGGGCCATCTTCACGCAAAATTCAAAATTCCATATTCGTGTGGCCATCGGGTGTCTAATTTCGGGACAGTGTGACACGGGCATTAATATTCATTAGGGTAGGCGGTAATATTGGTGTTCAGTAAAGTAACCTTAGAAGAACGAAACTACAGTAGGGCCTTACGTACCAAAATCACACACTTGGACAAAGCAAACTGAGTTCGATCAGTATTCGTCACGGTTGATTGTGTCACCATGGCGAGTCAAGGAGCGATGGACCATTCACTCTCACAAACTGGTGATTTGGTGGAATTGAGTCCAAATCAGGCGGACGTGAAGTGGTGAGTGAAGATGCGACTTAAGCATGGCGCACACGGGCGAGTTTTCCAGTGATTGTCTAGGCGACCGGCCTTACGACCACAGCAGCGACTGAACATATGTTTCTTTTTTTTAAAAGTTTTTGTTGACTGGTTTGCGACAAATGCTTCATTGGAAGATCAGTGATGTCGTGGATGACTGATCGATCTCAAAGATAATTGTCGCATGCGACGTAGTAGTCGCATCTGCAGTCGCCACCATTTTAGTCGCCCGTGTGCGCCATGCTTAAAAGAAAATTTCGTGATCGTTCCCCTCAGCAGTCTTGCAGTCCTGAACATAAGCTATGGCGAGCCAATAATGAGGCTAACGATACATTTGTTGATTGCGATCATCAGCAGGGGGCTGGTTCTGATTTAGCAACGAAATTAAACGATGAGAATAAAGCGGCGTATCCACTGTCGCGATTTGGGCTTGACACGGGGTTGCGGTCCCTTGCGATCGCCTTATAGATGAGATCAAACTTCGTAATTAGGTCATTGCCATGGATAATTCGCGCATGCGCATTTTGCCGTTTTCCTTGGTCCAAGCCGGAAGTCGATGTTTTAATGGCTTTCAACGAAGGATTTGCCGGTGGGTCGCACATTTTGCCGTTTTCTGTGGGCTTTTCGCCCAGCTTTGTGTTTATAAGTGTGTGGGTCCTCGAGATAATCACCTGGTGCTCCTGAAAATCGTTACCATCATGAAAATCGGGTGAGATTTACAGAAAAATTCGCCCAGGTTTGGTCTCCGAATGGACAAAAATGGCGATGCGCGTGGCCGGTCGGTCGCGAATTCACCCCATTCTTCGCTCAAACTTTCGGAAACCAGCGGGGAAACCAGTGATTTTTCCGTTCCTCAACTGTTACCAGACCCGTTCACAGTGTAAGTAAGGGCTCCCCTGCAGAAATATCGAAGAGATCCACCAAAAATGCTGCCGATTGCCGGAATCCTTCGTTGAAACCAATGTAAACACACCAGCCTCCGCGTTGTCAAGGAAAATGGCTACTGCGCATGTGCGGGTTGCCAAGAAATCGCCATGACGTCATAAACGACGACCTAATTTGAACTGATCTATATGTTTCAAGACTTTTTTCCTGGAAATTACTCGTGGGGATGTTGATCAGTATTTTTGAGCGACTACATAAAAATATCATTCTACCCCAAAAAGGAAGAACCTAGTAGCTTACTGTTTCTTCAAAATTGAGTTAGGTACAGTTGCGGGAGCTACACGGTTGTGGGCTTCATGCCACTGCATTGGATATGGTGAAATATTCCTTGGGTCCGCTTTTTTGTCACGGCAAACGTAGTAACTTTTCATCCAGTGCAAGTCCTACAAAGGCAAAATCTAACTCAATAGTTACTCTGAGCTTGAAGCACAAGCTAAATCCTTTACACTTTCACATTTTCTTGTTTTTCTCAAAAGTAGCAAAAAGTGAGTTACTAGCTCCTGCCTTTTTCGGACAGCATTGGACTCTGTCTCCTGAGCAGTAAACGCCAAATAATGTATTGGTTGTTATCGATTGACTCTAAGCAGCGATTGTTATCATCATTGATTCGTTCAGATTCTTTCGGTTTTTGAAAAAGTCTTAGCGGAAAAATCTTTGAATAGAGAGGACGCGCAGCTTTCCGACTCCGACTTCAACTACGAGAATGAATTGCAGTCCGCTGTGGACATCCTTGATAAAAACGATTTGATAGACGTTTGCAAATCGTAAAATGCCATAACTTTGTGGCAGAATAATTTTGACTCGTAATCGGAAGTGCGCATAAATCGCAAATATCGTAGTCGTCATAATCGTTTGTCTCAAAGTCGTAACGACTATGATTACCACCCCAATATTCATTATTTATCGGCACTTCCAATTTATTAGGCCAATGTTTTCCTGCCTTCAATTTATGGTGTTTGACGAATTGAAAACTTCTATCACATCGTTTTTATCAAGGATGTCCATAGCGGACTGCAATTCATTCTCCTAGTTGAAGTTGTAGTCGGAGTCGGAAAGCTTATGCGCATCCTCTCTAATATCAGGCGCGAATCCAGAATTTGGGAAAAGAGGAGGCATCCGTCGTCGTCGTCGTCGTTGTCCGTTAGCAGGGCACGTTTTGTAACCGTTGGGGCTATTGGCCTGAAACTTGGTACATTATATACCTCTAGGTCATATGACCTATGACATCGAGTTTTGGTCCGATTCGATTCTTGGCTTGGCCACCAGGTTGCCAAAACCCAAAACACAAAAAGTGCAACAACTCCTTAAGTAATGCCTGGATCATATATGATCCAAATTTGTGTCATATACATGTATAGGTGTATCTAATGAGGGTACATGACATGTAATGGGTGTGTGGTTTGACCTACTTTTCAAGGTCACATAGGTCAGAGTTCAAAATTGTGCCATTTGGTGGCATGTTTCGTAACTGCTAGGGCTATTGACCTGAAACTTGGTACAAAGCGGGTGGCCCCCCAAAAACTGGACTGAATTCAAATTCTAATAGCGTCATCAGTTTGGTAGGCTCATCAATGAAATTTTGCACACTATAATTGCTGCAAATTTCATTAGTTCACGCAGTCCGGTTTTGCTACAATGAAAAAAATTACAACGCATGTCTAAAAATGACATGCCGAAAAAATCCTACCGAATTTGTACAAAAAACTGGAACACCCTTAAGGTGGTCCTAAACCGCCAAGCAAAAGTTGGCACCCGATCATTTTCACCGCCCACGAAAATGGAACTTCCGATTTCTGCTCCTGGCTTCTGAGCATGCGCAGTACGCTACCTTCACTGAGTTGCAAACCGCAGCAGACAGCTGAGGATGCCGAAGCGAGAAAGTGAAGGGAAAAGGGCGGCCTAAAAGGTAGCAAATGCCGACCAGCGGCTGCGGAATGTCCAGAGGTATTATCGAAGTGGCTCATAATAAAGAAAGAACTCCGTTTTAAGACGATGAGGAGGTTGTTTGTAGGCTATGTAATGGGGATGGCATCATTAACATATTGCCGGCTGCGGATCTCGCCGCCGTGCCGGTGTAACGTCAGCGAATTCTGGGGCTCCTTCCGAGAAAAGACCAATTTGCCTGGCATACCGACCGACATCGTCATCAATGGTGTCACTGGCTTCGGATTGAACACTCTTAGCAGTGCTTAGGCGTGAATGTATCCTCATTTGGCCTAATAGCATACCTTGGTGTGATATGGTGTCTGGGTACCCTCTACTTAGAACATCTGTCATTTGTTCGTCTGGTACATTCACAAGGTGAGCACATGGTCCATGGACCATTTCATTTTCTTTGAGTAGTGTGAGAGGTATCCGGAGATGTTGACAGCTCTGTTGCCGGAAGGCAGATAAAATGGCGCCCTCCTGGCCTCATGGGATCTATCATGTTCTGAGTCTTCGTTTGAGGTTTTTGCAGGGCGTTTGCAATTCTCTTGCTCGTCGCATGAGGCTTTTTGTTCATGCAGTTCAGCTTTAATTAGCAAATAGCTCATTAGCATTGAGTTATGACGTCGGTGAAGAACCACTCTACTGTAGGCCATGTCGAATTAGTGGAACCAGCGGAAACAACGGAACAAGCGGAACTTGAAGGAAAAACAATGTTGTTTTTTAAATAATAATCTGCACTGTAAATCGAATTGTTAGGCGCCTTAAAAACTAGGTCTACGGTAGGCCGAGGCCATAGGCCTACCGGTAGCCTAGTCTAGACCTAGCATGCCTAGGGCATACATGTAGGTCTCAATCCGCACATCATGACTGCAGCCGCGTGTTGCTTAGCAACACCGAGTCGCGTGTTGCTTTCAGTCAACAGCTAAACGAAGCAACAACGAATCACGTGTTCGTTCTATCGGCTGCAGACCAGGTTCCGCTGGTTCCGTTGTTTCCGCTGGTTCCGCTTATTCGACATGGCCTCTGTACGGCACGGTTTTAACCTGCCGACTATGGAGAATTTCCTTTATGACCTAGTGGTTGGCGCGTTGGTATCGGAGCTGAGCAACGTTGAGCGCGATCACTACGATGAGGAGGGGTGACCGGCGCCCGTATAATACACTCAGCTCTCGATTCATTAAATAAAAAAATAACCTTTAGGCCTACGGTTTAGATAATACGTCTGCAAAGAGTAAATCTGAGTTTTTGTCGTGTTTGGCAGGACAAGTGAAAAACATCATTATTTTACCATTCGGAGCAAATGTTATCTTAAATCTACATATCCTTTTGTTCTTAAAAGTATAAGTAATCCGCATCACTTTCAAAAGCCTTCTCGGGAACAAGGGGCTCCTCGTCTTACACTTCACATCCTCACCTAACAATACAAGTGTGTACTCGTCAACGGTATTTCGAGCACGCAAATGATAGTATCGGTACTCAAAAAATCTTTGGTGGTGTCGACTCCATTCTGAACCAGACTGGCGACGGCGCCCAAATACATGTAATATATTTGTCCTCACTGTCTGACCGACATACCCGTTTTTTGATGGGAAATGAAAGAAATCGGGTTTCCCAATATCACAGTCAAGGATCAGGTCATTTTCAACAGTGAACACGATAAGTCCAACGTTCTTACATGGGTGTTGGAATTTGAGGTCCACTGCATTTGAAAGCACGACCGATTTGGTTGAGTTAACAAATGACATCGTGTAAATAGTTGCAGTTGCGCTTCCTACAGATTCAAACTTGCATGAGTACACGATTTTGTTTTTTTTGAAGAACTGGGCAATTGATCATCTTTGACCGGTGGCAACGGTCAAATTTCGGTATGTCAATCTTATACGTGATTAATTGATTAAACATGTCGACAAGTTGCAAACCAATTTTGCTTTGCCGAGGAGCAGTAAAAACTAAAAAGCGTGTTTTATATAAACTGAACACTTGGCGATATCTATGTTTTACGGAGTGAAAAAGTTGCAAAGTATTATTTTGAAGAGCGTAGACTCTGACAATGTTCAGGGGGGATAAAGCACCTTGTGTATTAATCAGTAAATATCCTGATTGATCGTCATACCACCAGGAATCCCGATTAGCACGGAGTTTGACAGGTGGATTCAGCAACGCCCTAGCAGTTCGCTTGTATGATATCGGACCTACCTGCTTCAAATTGAAAAAAAACACAGTAATTTCTCAATACACGACTGTTTGAACCTAGTGCTTCGTGTGCATGTCTTTCTCGTGAAGCGTGATGACCAATGGCGTTTACTATACATGGTAAACGTTGTGGTTAGTTTGCGGTCAAAAACCGGGAGGACTAAATTAGAAGTACACATAAAAATATTCTCCCTGCAGATTCAACCTTGACGTATGATCCGAACCATTGAGATCATGCAGAGGAGATTTGCAATGGTTTCGAGGAGGGTGTTTAGGGCTGATTTTGAGGAGAATTTTTTTAATCCGTAACCTTTGACCTTTTGTTTCTGATTGGTGGAATAGCCAATGAACCTTTCTACCAGCTGTCTACGGTGGCTTGTGAAATTATGTTTTTTTTCTACTCGAACGCAGCACTGTTACAAATGGCCATTTTTTGTTAAAATAATCTCTTTATGTAACTGTGTGGCTCCTAAATGGGAAAATTCATCCAGTATATCTACGATAAGATGCTATAAAAAGTGGAAGACGATAGCGTTCGACTTCTAAAATGCTTTGCACGGGCCTTCGTAGTTTTTTTATGTATGACTAAAGTAGTTCTCAATGCAAATTTTCCGGCGCCGTAATACATGATGTCATTTTTTTTGGTAATCGTTCTTTTCTGTTTCAGAGGACTGTTTTACCAATAAAAAGCAACTGTTTCTGTTATGTCATCGCTGTAGGTCTGTGATGTATCACTTTCGGGAACTGTTGTGAGAAATATTTGTCAGAGGAACTATTTTTCAAGAGCGCATGCGCTCACCCTCAACATGCTGATGGATATGTTTTCATGATTTTCAGGTTTGTCATGTTTGTTGGCTTTTTAGTTCACCGGGGTGAGCTATTACCATGGTGCAGCGTCCGTCGTCGTCCGTTAGCAGGGCACGTTTCGTAACCGCTGGGGCTATTGATCTGAAACTTGGTACATACATAGCCCTAGTGGTTTTGTTGTTGTCATTCTTGCTATTGAGCACACCCATTAGAAGTTGAAGTAAACATCATTGTTTTATTGTAATTGTGTGAAAATAAGTGAAGATTTCAACTGGAAAGTTAATGGTTAATGAGAAACAATGACTGAATACCTATGCCGATTCTGAGCCAAAAAACCCCAGTTATTTCTCTACTTTTGTTGAGGTTCAAAAAAGCATTGTTTTATATAATTAGGTTTTTTGTTCTCTCTGCATGGTGACTGTTGATCTTTTGCTGTCAGGTATCACCACTGCGAATTTTATCCAAATCGGAGCAACTTTCTGAAATATGCACACTTTGGACATGGGAGCGTTCTTCCTCCAGCCCCTTTCGAACTTTGACCTATATGACCTTGAAAAGTATGTTATCCTCATTAGATACATGTACACCTTATGATAAAAATTTGGAGATGATCCAGTCATTAGTTCAGGAGTAATATATTGCACTTTTTGGGTTTTGGCCACCTGGTGACCAATCGAAGAATCGAATTGGACCGAAACTTGTTGTCATAGATGGTATGACCTTGGGGTATATGTACCAGGTTTCAGGTCGATAGCCCCAGCAGTTAGGAAGTGTGCCACCAAAAGGCAAAATTCTGAACTCTGACCTCTGTGACCTTGAAAAGTAGGTCAAATCAAAAACCCGTTACATATCTTATGTATCGTCATTAGATGCACCTATGATAAACATTAGGAGATGATCCAGTTTTTGGTTTTAGCCACCTGGTGGCCAAGTCGAGAATCGAATCGGACCGAAACCTGGTGTCATAGGTCATATGACCTTGGGGTATACGTAAATATGTACCAAGTTACAGATCAAGAGCCCCAGCGGTTACGAAACGTGCCCTGCTAACGGACGACGGACGCTGCACCACTGTAAGAGCTCACCACAGGTGAGCTAAAAACTATAATTGCATAACATCGGTTTTCTCTCAACCATACAAAAGATTTTGTGCTGTGCATTGGTATACCCCCATCCAAAAGAATTCTTTTTAGCTTCTCGGCTATAATGAGGTTAAAGCGAATCGACAGCGAAAAAATTTGATTTAGAAATAGAATTTGAAAAGGGACGAATTTTCAGGAAAAAATGTAAACAAACTTCTCCAGAATGTCAATAAAGAACTTTTCGTGCATTTTGATTGGCTGAATTTTGTGTTTACAATCACGCCAGCCAAATGTAAACAAAATCCGCTATCGATTCGTTTTAAGGTTAAGTTAGGCTGAGGGCTAAGGTTGAAGTTATATTAAGAGCTGTTGGGCTGATTGATAAACTAACAGTTGGGTTGATACACAACAAAAAACACCAACCCAACACCATAATGACCCAACAAATTGAATTAAACTTAACCCAAAATTGGTTTAATTTTCAACCCATTTGTTGGGTTGGCACTGTAACCCATCGAGGTTGGGTTGAAATAACCCAACGGTCGGAAGGTGCAATACAGTACCACTTCATTGGGCTATCTGTTGTGTTATTGTTATTATTATTACGTTAATACTACAGCCTGATGTAATCAACATTTTTTTAGACAAGTCCATACCCGTATTTATATTACTAATAAAAAGACGGGTATGGACTTGTCTAAAAATGTTGTACAGCCTGATGTAATCAACATTTTTTAGACAAGTCCATACCCGTCTTTATATTACTAATATAAAGACGGGTATGGACTTGTCTAAAAATGTTGATTACATCAGGCTGTACATGTAGTATTAACGCACACTAATATTATTACATGTAGTACAAAACTGTCTCCCTAAAACACGCCCACTGAATAGACATACACTTTCTTTAGCATTACAGCACCGTTTTCGAACTTCCGGCATATTTCATACACATTGCCAGCAGCGTCAAATCCAAAATCAACAATGGTTCCATGACCATGTATCTGTAAAACATATTGCTTAAGGAACCTCCCTGTGTCCCCAGAGTAAAGTCTATTGCTTCCACTCTGGATTATTGGATCAAAATCGATCCCTATAAAGTGTGGGCGCTTAAAGTCGTCGTAAGTGGATACATGTACGTACCTAAAATGCGCACCTGGATAACCGTCGATAAGCCAATCAAATTTTGTATGGTATTTTGCAACAAAACGTTTGAAAAAAATTTTAGCTACCATTTTTTGAAACATAGTAATCGTCATGAATCCTTTTATATTTGATCGGAAACATAGAATGTAGTTTGAAACTATCGCTGCACCTTCACAATATCTGGGAGACAACCGCACACCGTTCTGTAAACTTATTTGTCCGAATTGGTATGCTACGTCATAGATCATCGTCATTGCCTTAGCAATTTTTACAAAATCTACCAAGGCATATTTCTTCTGGAAATATAAATCAAGCTTGCCTTTCTTCACATAATAATGAAAACCTCTCCCCAGGTAGTTTTTGACAAATGATTTTTCCCTATTGCTAATGTGTATGGTGCCCAACTTCTCGGTGCTCAGGTCAAAAACTAAAATATTTGGCTTTATGCTTGATGTAAAGAAAATGAAATTCTTATAGCTGTGTAGATTCCTGTAATACGCTTCTTTATTGTCAGGCTCAACGGAAAACCATATTTGCCGGGTTACGGTATACTCAAGTTTTGTATTGTTGAACTCAAAGACTAGCATATTGTTTCTTGTCACGGCAATGAGGAGAACTTCTCGTTTACGAAATGTATGGAGATACTCAAAACGAGAAATGGGTATTGGTGGTACAATACGAGCTCGTGTTAAGTTCGCTGTCAACATCCTTGGCTACATGTATGAAATCAAATGTCTTTTAAGCAGAGTCCAGTCAAAGTTCTGTTTGTATATCACTCAAGTGAAAGCTACAGTATCATTCTCTTATGCAACTGATGTTGTTTGTCAGTTATTAGGGAGGTTTCGCAAGCGCCCGGTTAGGCCATACGACGACGTTTATCTATTGTTTCGGTATACCCACACAATAGATAAACGTCGTCGTAGGGCCTAACCGGGCGCTTGCGAAACCTCCCTAATATTTGATTTTTGGCCCGTGTTGGGGAATGCGACACGTTGTCTGCACTAAAGGTCTCGGGCCACTTGTGCGTTTTGCGCTGCGTGATGCGTCAAATCTTTTGTTAGGAAGCAGAACGGCGGAAAATAACAAAAGATTTCACGCATCACGCAGCGCAAAACGCACAAGTGGCCCGAGACCTTAATAAGGCCTATGGCCATGCCTGGTGTCGGTATGACAGGTCAAGTCAGGTTTTATTGTATAGTCCGGCGCAGCCTTCGCGCGACCCAATGGGATGCGGAAATACGAAATCTGACAACAGCTTGCGGCTATCTAATTACGCCATCTACCCCCGCGTTACCAACGACGATCGGCTGCATATGACTGGGCACTATTTACAGTCTATTCGCAATTCATACATTCTACGGCAATTCTACAGCGTTTACACACTATTAAAGGACTCATGAGAGGTATGCTGCCTGTAATTTTCGTTTTTTCGTGTAAAAGTGGAGCTGAATGGGGCAATGTCGTCCTGGGTATACCTTATGTTTACCCAGGATTATCCTGGGTAATCATTTTCTTTACCCAGGATCATCATGGGTAAACATAAGGATCCTTAACTTTACCCAGCTTGGGAGTTCCCGCCGAATCATGCTGTACGTGCGCCTCTTTCGGCAGAGAACATGCAGTAGGATCATTGCTAAAAAGGGCTGAAAATTACCGCTATACCTCCTCCGGGGTGTGCAATAGGAAGACAGAACCAATCCCTACAACTTTTCAAAAGGGACCGATAGTAAATTCTCAAGGACTTAGGAGCGATAGGCCTAAATAGAACATGTATGATCCGTGTGCATTTCGTCATTTTCATGAATTTACTTTTTGCAGAACATGCAGTACGATCATAACTCGAAAGGGCTGAAAATTACCGCTATACCTGCTCCGGGGTGTGGAATAGGGAGAAAAGACCAATCCCTACAACTTTTCAAAAGGGACCGATAGTAAATTCTCAAGGACTTAGGAGCTATAGGCCTAGTTCGAGGCCACCCTTCATTTCATGATTTACGCTGAATATCAACCTCACTACACCACTCGGGAACTCCAATCTGGGTAAAGTTAAGGATCCTTATGTTTACCCAGGGCCGTCCTGGGTAAAGAAAAGGATTACCCAGGATGATCCTGGGTAAACATAAGGTATACCCAGGACGACATTGACCCATTCGGCAAAAGTGGAGCAGAGTATAATTTGATCACGCTGTCCAATCGGTTATTCAAGAGTCGTGTGTTGAATAAGATTTGTGGTCAGCCTGTGGTTTGTGGTAAGCCTACTTCCGCATTCCTTTGGGTCGCGCGAAGGTTGCGCCGCACTTTACATCGAGGGCTTGACCATTCGAAGCAACCTCTTCCCCAGGGGTATAGTTCGCTCAGACAACCTCGGACCACTCGCTCACTAACCCCTGGAATCAGCTTTGATTTTTAGACCAGGAATCTTGGTCTAAGTGTAGGTGGCAGCACGAGTCAAAATAATCAATCTCGTAATGTTTTTAATAATTCTTTTTACAAAAAATCATCAAACCTGGGTAACCTTTTGATTTGATCCGAAATATTTTGAAAATTTGTTTGGGTATGTTCTTGGGTATATTCGACGGTTTCCTGTCAACCAATCAAGTGCGTTAAATCCAAAGCTGATTCCAGGGGTTCGTGACGCGTCCGCCATATTAGGGAGGTTTCGCAGCCTTACGAACAACGAAAACCGAACACGAATACGTCATCAATTTTTGCATACTTCAGTTCGTAGGTGGACGTTCGTTGTTCGTCGCCTCTTGTTCAGGAGCAATTTCCATTGTCAAACTAGACAACTTTTTTCGGATCGGCCGAACGCGCAGCACGGATTACGAGATCAGTTATGGTTTGTGTATGACCTAATCAGTTTATGTGTGAATAGATGCCGGATTTCGTCTTTGGTGGATAGAAGGCACGAAGATTTTGCAGATTGTTCGTGCGTTTTGCGTGGAAGAGCTAAGTCAAAATCATAGGCTATCTCTCACATTTCAGAACTTCAATTTTGCGCAGTCAGGGCCGGATCCAGGATTGACAGAAAGGGGGGGGGCGTAGCTCGACGCCGCCCGCCCGAGGTGGTAGGCACCGAAAGAATGAAGCCCAAATGACAATTTTAAGCGCTTTTATATGCATTTTCCTGGCATCCGAGAGCAAAATACTCGAATTTTTATGTGATTAAATTTTTCTTGCTAAAAAAATCACTATTCGGCCCTGGCAGTGTAAGCCTATGCCATACAAAAAAATTTTAGCCATAGATGGGATTCGAACCGTCGACCTTCTGATTTGAATCGACCACTCTATCCACTCAGCCAACGAGCCAACTGACACGGTCATGATTTGTGTTCGTCATAGGCGTAGGCCTTCGACTTTGAAAACATGGGAAGCCTACCAACAAGTTCGGTGGCCGAATGGGGAAGACGCAAAAAAAAGATAACAGAGCGTGGGTTCGATTCCCAGCTGGGTCTAGTTTTTTTTTTCAAAATGAAATGGTCCATGGACCATGTGCTCACCGGGTTGGACATAACAGTCTAATGACAGAGGGAGGTACATGTACATATCATGAGCAATCTGGGTCAAGTCATTCCCAAGTAGGACATTGATGATTTTTGGGTTATGCCACCTGGTGGCCATATTGGATGTCCAATCGGGCCGGAAGTTCACATGCGCATAAAGGTCATCTGCAGGGGGCCACATAGCACATTGGAGCACTTTGGGTCAAGTTGTTCCTGAGTTACAGCAATTTGATGATTTTTGGGTTACGCCACCTGGCGGCCATATTGGATGTCCGATCGGGCTGAAACTTCACATGCACATCAAGGTCATCTGCAGGGGGCCACATAGCACATTCGAGCGCTTTGGGTTAAAGGAGCTGGACGTCCAAGTTGTAAACACTCACTCACTGGGTCTCTATCCACGCGACGCCGGCGGTGCTGCCACCTATTGTCGGTGACATGTACTGACGTGAATATCGTGAGTGAGTTGCATCGGACCGGGAACCAGTCTAACGATCACGGGGCGCGACTGGTGCTGCCACCTGCACGAAGGAATAAAACTAGTTTGCCGACCAATGATGTTTGTAAACAACAGCTTGTTTACAACTTCGGCGTCTAACTCCTTTAAGGCGTTCCTGAGTTACAGCACTTTGATGATTTTTGGGTTACGCCACCTGGTGGCCATGTTTGAAGTCAAATCAGGCCGAAATTTGACATGCATGTAAAGGTCATCTAGATGGAGGTAAATATCAAATTTGAGCACTCTGCGTCAAGAGCCGTTCCCGAGTAATAGCCACCTGGCGGCCATACTGGATGTCCAATCGGGCCGAAACTTGGTATTTTTTAAGGTACCACTCCAATGCATGTTTATGCAAGATATGAAGTCGCTCGGTGAAATAATGACAAACTGTGGCAGGTTCGTTACTTTTGTCGAACTTTGACCTCTGTGACCTTGAAAAGTAGGTCAAATCAAAAGCCCGTTATATATGTTATGTATCCTTATTAGCTACACCTATGATAAAAATTTGGAGATGATCTAGTCATTAGTTCAGGAGTTACTGCACTTTTTGTGTTTTTGGTTTCCGCCACCTGGTGGCCAAGCTGAGAGTCAAATGGGACCGAAATTTGGTGTCGTGGGTCATCTGACCTAGGGGTATATATGTACCCAAGTTTCGGATCAATAGCTCCAGCGGTTACGAAACGTGCCCTGCTAACGGACAACGACGACGACGGACACACCACCATCGTATTTAGCTCACCCCGGTGAGCAAAAAGGTGTTCAGCAGGACCTCACCAGAGGATGTTGACACCTCCACAGCTCGAAGACAAATAAGGTTGCGCCCCCCTGGCCTCATGGAGTCTATCATGTTCTGAGCCTTCGTTTGAGGTGTTGGCAGGGCGTTTGCAATTCTCTTGCCCACCGCACGGGGGCTTTTTGTTCGTTCACGTCGGCTTTAAAAAATAATACATATATTATGCCTACTGCTATCTACTCGGAGAGATAGCATTAGCATTTTGCAGATGGCAGCACACATTCAGAAATTTATACCGATAAAGGTGCTACCAGTACCATAAGAAATGCGAGTCTATCCTGAAGTGTGTGACGCCCGCTGTACACGATCAAATTTTTTATCCAATTTTTGGGAAATTCAGATTCCGGGCCTACTTTGGCTAAACCCGCGTGTATGCCTTTATTGAGCATATTCAGAAAGTTGGATGAAAAATTTGATCGTGTACAGCGGGCATAATCTCGCAGCATATGCTCCACTTCATCTGCAGTCGCCAATTTTAGTAAAAGCGCCTTCTACGAAAGCTACTGCGCATGTAACGGGCATTCGTATTTCGTATTTCATGCGAAACCCGAAATTTTGCGAAGTACGAAATACGAACACGAACTCGATTTTCGTGTTCGGTTTTCGTAGTTCGTAAGGGTGCGAAACCTCCCTATTGCCGGAAAGCGAACGACCCCTGGGAACGAGGTTGCATTCGTACGATAGCAGATTCTTGGTTCTACATGTTGAAACTGCATTCTTGTGACACCTAGGATTCCTCTTCCTTCCGTACCAGTTTCGCACAGACGGTCGGTTAGTGGTTCGAATCTCCGAGCAGCGGTAAGAGGGCCCTGGGTTCGAATACCACTGTGGCGTGAGACTTTGGACAAGGCTCTCTGCCTCACTGGTCTCTCTCCACCCAAGTGTATAAACATGATACATGTACATGTACACAAATGGGATGTATAAATTAGTCCAGTAAATCTGTGAATTAACCGGGAACTAATTGCAACAGAAGGTTTTATTCGTTTATGCAATATGACATTATCATCAACAACACATCCCACTTAATTTGCATATTCAATTTCGTGAACTAACTTCAACGTTGGAAGCCGATGGACGCAACAGCTGAGCTTTGTACAGGAGAAGGGGGGACGATGTACAGCTAACTTTTGAACGGTTGGATTTACAACCCATTAATTTATTACTAACAGATAGAAATATGGTACATGTACCTGGGAATCAAATAAGCCTATTCTTTGGAAGTGTTAAGCAGCTAAATAATTGAAATTGACGTTTTATGCATTTTGACCCATTTCTGTGTTAATTTATATAAAATCATCATCTCTTATTTCATAACAACTAAAAACAATTGATAATATGTTGGTCTGGTTCCCAGGTACCATGTTTCTATCTGTTGATAATACATTTACCACCTTCTCCATATCTGTAAAATAATCTGCTGTTGAATGACTATGCTTTAATGGTGATGGTCTCTAGAAGCCGTACATGTATATGCTAAACCCCGGACAAACAATAGAACCACCCAGGATGACTCAGATTCCAGAAAACACCAGTATATGTTTAATCGTACATCAAAGTACAACCAGTGCAGGCAGTACAAGAACAGTGCAGTGCATTCCACAATGATCACATACCACGGTACAGACCGAACCCTCCTATTTCTATCTGCATTTAATACACACATGCACAGATAAAATAATATCTGGTTAATATCCTCACTTGTTAAAACCTCATGCCCATGTTTCCTCATACTCAAAAGTTCCCTACTTTGATATCCTACCCTTCTTAACTCCTCCCGGTTGCCCTGTGTTCTCCCCTAATCCAAATCCAAATCCAAACTGTTAGATTTGTCCTTTTATCCCCGCTTTAACTCTTTTATTCATCGAATTCTCCCCAAGGATCGTGCCCAAATACATTTCAAACCTAGAGGGGCGAAGCATGGCCCCCTCAAAAAGTACCTCTATTTCCATACCATCTCTACTACTGGAAGCAAATCTCAACATCTTCTTGAGAGCCCTTAAGGTAGGTGCTAAAATGATTGGCATCATCAGCATAGGCAAATGCACCACAAAAGGTAAGACCAATGCGACATCCAAACCAGATTTCGACAAAGACAACAAGAGCTCATCAATATATATACTCAAGAGAACCGAGGACAGCACACCACCCTGTTAAACTCCATAACGCGCAGTGAATTCACTTGAGAGAGATTTACCCCGCTGTACTATCATTTTCTGCGCGTAAATCCCTCGGAATCGTTGCTGCACCTGTCAATGGTCTGAGTGCCACTCTCAGCCTTAGCACAAGTGTAATGAAATCTAATGTTCCCGACACCAGAATGTCCCCTAAACTGAGGATTCCGGTTCCCTTACAGTCGACTTCGTACAGCTGACCTCTCCCGACCTGTCACAGCCGACTTGTCTCTGCTCATGAACGCAAATATCACAATGACTATCGTCAGGCTGGCTGTCGTTGAATGCACACAGCATTGTAAAAATTTTTTTCGTTACCATTTATTTCATTTAGTTTGAGCTCATTGTTTGCGACACATCATTCTACTCTCTCAAACTTTTCCTCTAGCTTCGTCAAGCGTGCCGCGAAGAAATATCATTCAACTCCTCTGGGTGGCACCACGGAATTAAGCCCAAGTCTCACGCCTTTATCACTACGCAAGGCATTTTGTCACGTTTATCAAGTTTCGTTATAGCCTGAATCAGGTCAATCAAATGAGCCTCCGTATCACTGCGCTTATAAAGCGCCGTATCTGCATTTTACCGATTACAGAACTATCCGCCTTTGACCAGAACACATGTTTTGCGTTCACTGTTTGTGCCATACTGAAGAAGTTTAAGGCACCTCATCGAATGATCTCAACACCACTATTTTGGAGCGAAAATAAGATAATAAGGCTATACGCTACGACTGGATCACATATATTCTGACATTATACTCCACCCTCCTGTGATAACATATCATCCTAATCGTACACTGAATCAGCTACAGTTCGATTTTTGCCCTCCTCCAAGCACGCCACAATTAAACGAGGGCAGGCAGGAGTGGAAAACGGGTCCACCCTACATGTGCGAAAATTTGTATCTGAACTACGGTTTGTCCCCATACGCAATGAAGCCGAAAGCAAACAGAACGAGCCCATACTGGTTTGCAAAAGAAAGCAACGAGCCACTTCATGGTCACACCCTAGAAGCATAAGAGCGCATATGATTCCGTGTTCTGTTTGACTGTTGCCTTGGATATCACTGTGCATTCTATCCCTAAACACACACGGAACAAACCTCCCGAATAAAACGCCA
The DNA here is from genome assembly GCA_002633025.1 of Notospermus geniculatus. Classification (NCBI taxonomy): domain Eukaryota; kingdom Metazoa; phylum Nemertea; class Pilidiophora; order Heteronemertea; family Lineidae; genus Notospermus; species Notospermus geniculatus. Next base: position 268,503 of record NMRB01000124.1, on the reverse strand, counting down.
TGTAAGGGTAGACCCTTCCACCCCTGCCTCCCACGTAGATTGTTAGTCCACTAGGGCCCGCTGAGGGAGCCCCGGAAAGCAGAGAGCAGAAAAGACTACTACATTCAAATCCGATATCATTCATTAAAATCTCTTTGACTTAACCTGCGTATTTTAAAATAGACATCTATTGCCCAACCACGATCCCCATACACTGCACTGCAAGTTATTCAACACCTCAAGCCATGCTTTACAAAATCTCCACATAATCCCACTGAACTCACGCCCTTTCTTTTTACCCGAATAGGTGACACAATCCAATACATCTGGGGCTAATACCTCGTTCACATAACTCATGAAGGTGTGTTAATCTAACAATGGCATTATAGACTGAACTGAAATAATAATGCCATACCCGCTCCACTGGAGTGCAACTTTCACATGGTGGAGTTAATTTTACCAACATGTACATGTATATATACCCATTGACCGTACGCTTCCCCTGCCATCGATCACCAAAAACCTTTCTCCCAGATCAATTCTCCCCAACAACGTTTTCCCTGTCAAAGAGGGCGTTGCCAATAGCAAAACAACTACATGTACATAGACCCAAGAAAATAACTCCTTGCTACCACATTCATATCCGTGCCATGGAATCACCCCCTTGCACGACTATCCGCCTTTCTGACATGCACTCTCAAAGGTATCAAGACTCTCATCCTCTGGGCCTATATTCTAACCATGTACACTGTCCATTACCTAGCCTTTGCGCACACCTGCCCCCAGCTGTGCTAAATCTCACGAACTGTCGCAACTGAACTTCAGTGTGTCAACACAACATAAGCTCTTTATTATGATTGCTACCGCGTTAGTTTACACTCCGTCGTTACAATATTTCATGAAAGTCCTTTATCAGGACTACCGGTACACCCTGCGTACCCGTACCTCAAACATGAACCTCGATCACGAAAAACCTTCATCGTAACCACTACCACGTGTAACTGTTACACTACATGTAAGACATGAAAGACCTTTATCATGACTACCCTATGCATAACTGTCCTTCGTTATGCTAAATCCTTCACGTCACGAAGTTCCTTTATCGTGACTACTACCACGTGTAACTGTCCATCGTTACACTCTGTCATGAAAGTCCTTTATCATGACTACCCTATGCATAACTGTCCTTCGTTATGCTAACTCCTTCACGTCACGAAGATCCTTTATCGTGACTACTACCACGTGTAACTGTCCATCGTTACACTCTGTCATGAAAGTCCTTTATCATGACTACCCTATGCATAACTGTCCTTCGTTATGCTAACTCCTTCCTTCACGTCACGAAGATCCTTTATCGTGACTACTACCACGTGTAACTGTCCATCGTTACACTCTGTCATGAAAATCCTTTATCATGACTATCCCCAAAAATAGACAAGTGAACCTCGCTCGCTTATCCACTTTTGCTACTTACCCGTGTAACAGTCCGTCGTTACACTTTGTCATGAAGCCCCTCATGACTGCTCAATACCACCCCGGGAATACACCACATCAGTGCACAACAGCTCTTCGCTGTGCTGTAGACAAAGCATTGTCCACAGTACAGGGAACACACACGCCACAGCCCAGCGGAGCGCTGAGCCGAGACGTGCGAACTGCATGCCTTCCAACAACACACTGAATAGGGAATTGGACTCCACGGGCTTTCGTGACGTCATCCCACTTTGGATACAGTCATTCGCGGAGCGATTCTGTACGTGATCACGGCCTAGATTGGTCCCCTGTCGTAATTCTCGTTTCACTAGCCAAACGTCATCAACGGTCGCGCCATGAGTCCGCATTTATTTATAGAGACTCCCGCAACGTTACGAGTCTTTATTGCTCATTTGCATACGTGTGTCAGAAAACAGGCAAACATGGCGGACGCGGCCTGTCGTAGTAGTGGAGGAACGGAGCGGTACGATCTTGTCGGCAGGGGACCAGGATAATCACGACCAGAATTCATTCTGAACAACAGAGTCATGACTTGCGTCGTCATTGACGCTGACGTATAATGGACGCGATGTTGCAGGGACAGCATATTTTCAGTGGTCATGTGATCTCATCTGGTCATGTGACAAACAAGATGGCCGGAAAACTGAAGATGTCGTTATAAAGTAGATCACCAATAACACCGAAAAAAACTGTTACAAACGCCTGTTTAACCCCTTGGGGCCGGGATGAAGTTGAAAAATGTCCATTTCGTAACATGAATTTTTGACGTCTCTACAAAAATGCGCCTAGCTCCCACAATTTTCAACCAAAACTGGTGACAAGGCACTCATTCTGGAGGCAACTACATGGGCCACGACCTCATGCAGGTCTGCTTGTTCTAAAATGTCTGTGAGAGAAACAGATCAGAGCCGAAGATGCAAGTTGTGAGGAAATGGTCGCATTCTGCCTACGTTTTCGTCAGGTTGTCAATTTTTAAACGTCTATATCTCGATAACCGCTGCTCCTACGCGTCTGTCGCTAGGTCAGAATGGAAGCTACTTTTTTCTACTCTTTCTTTTGGCGCTAGTCGCGCCGTCGTAGCTGCTTCCGTTCCGGAGATATGGCCATTTTGTCACAACGAGTCNGAAACGAGGTTCCATGAAAATTTTGTTGAAATGAGTTAATGGCATATTTGAATTAAGTAGGTCACAATGTACATTTTGTGAAGTTCACATCGATTTCGAAGCGACAGGTGTTGCAGAATACGCCTACGAACTTTGGCTGTGTAATGCCTTCTCCATTAAACTAAAATCCTTCTTTTGCTTTTTTCTCGAAATGGCCTCTGATGCTGAACACCAACTATTATGGGGTCTAGCACAAGATGCGCTCCCTCTGCACGTGCCATCTGCACCTCGTTCCCGTGTAGAAAACCATTATATGCATGACACTTTTTGTACATCTCAACTGGGTATAACTTTGGGTACTAGGTTAGAGATTATCTTATGCTTTTTATGATTATGCTATATCCAGTAAGCCCTGTAGATCTATTCTTTGTAGGTATCATTTACCTATAGTACAAATGACTTTTTTATCTTACATTAAATTTCAAATCCACCAAAGCATGAAAAACGTATGGTGGACGTCCGCGGGAAGAGACTCCAGTATTTCAGTGTCGCATAGGCCAGATTTTCCTGTACATGTTTTTTGTCTAAAATAATTCCATGTAGTTACTGTTTTAAATTTTGTATCAGACAGAGGCAAAAAAGGCTCGGTTTTGGACTGCACAAATTTTGGTTTAATGCACAGTATACTATTTCTACATAACCGCAAATCAGACATTAATGAAAGGCATTCAAGTGGATCAAAATGCATTAAAACATGATTATCGTGCACAAGTAGATCCAAAGAGAAGGCGAGCACAAAAATCGACACACAATGTGATAAAGTATATAAAGTCAAAGTATATAAAGTCAATTTCCAGAGTATTTGCATATTTTCGACCCCAACAGGGGTCTTCTTCAGGCTGGAGCTTTACAATCTGAAACTCTAGAAAAGACTGAGCTGAAACCCAAATGTAGATCTGAAGTATCCAACCCAAACAGGACGGGTCAGCAATTAAGGAATGAAAAGAGTACAAGCCCCAAAAATTGGTTGCTCAACCTAACAGTGAACGTAATTAGTGAATGTAAGGCTTGACTAGGCTGAAAGGAAAGGGGTTTTATAAATTATAGCTTGGAGGAATTAAACTAACAGTATAATTCCCCCCAAGATTATAGTAAGGGTAATTTATATTAAGAAAATGTATGAAAAGATGATAACAAAATAGACATAAAAAAAAGAAATGGAGGGCAAGGTAATAAGAAACAACAAAGAGGCTGCCAAAGACAACAGTAAAGAATGGCGTAAAAGAGGAAAAAGAAAGGAAGCCTAGGTGAACGGCAACTGCAAACCACTGACCAACGAAAAATTAGAAAAAGGCAACGGAAGACAAAGGCCTAGAAAGAGGACCCCTGTCCTCCAGAGAAAAAGGGCCTACAAAAGGGAAAAAGGGGGCTGCAAACCACTGACCGACGAACAAATTGGAGAAAAGCAATGGAAGACAAAGGCCTAGATAGACGACCCCTGTCCTCCAGAGAAAAGGGCCCAATAAGGGGAAAAACGGGGGGGAACCCAATGCCAAACCTTTTTGGCCCTGACACTGGCGTTGGTAAGGGGAAACAACGGGGTTATCAAAAACTCAGCACCTGGTGTTGTGGCCTGAGGGGGTGATAGTTTTAAGTGTCCACATCCACAGGAGGCTGAGAATTTTAACCCAGTCCTGTCCTTGAATAAGCAGGCATGAATAAAGACTTGTTTCATGTTGGTCAGTTGACAATGTGGCAAATATCAAATGTGATATCGAACGTCGATATCACCATCACCCAACACCTCAGATCAAAAGTGATCAGCTCATTTGATTCCTAGGGTATAAAAACCTAAGGGTAGAACTTGTTTCTATTGCTCTAGGTGTTAACTGGTTATAGGAGCCAATTTGTGCCATCAGATAAAAGTGGGATGGACAAAATATCAAGTCTGATACCGTACGATGATTACATCAATGATGGAGGCAGGTTGAAAATGATTTAGATCACTTTTTCTGCCTGTAAGTGACGCTCCTCTGTTTGATAACTCATTTTTGACTTTGTGAACAGTCTGGATTTTCCATACTCTGCCATGTTGCAAACAGTGGCAATAAGACTTATAGTAGTTTTCCCTGGATACCGCAGCCCCATTAGTTCGAAGATAAGGCCGAATTTGTATGTTTACGCATTTCATTGATAATTTTCGGTACGGTTTCCATGCCAACCGATTTTCCCATACTTAGCGCACGGGTATGGATGCGAATTTTTAATACTGTACTTGCGCCCCAATACCGTCCTGGGCGGGAAATCGGAGTAGGTGGTAGATTGTCCTGCGGGCCGAGCTGAGTACGGTCGAAATAGCCGTCAAGCGAATAGGCGCTATTGGTATGCAACAGCAATTAGCATGTCAAAACTTCGCGGCGCTGTGGTGATTCACGGACTGCAGCATGTCATGGTCTGATCATCTTACAATGAGGCCTATTCAGAAATGATCGTTGTCAATATTGTCATCGACGTAGGCCCTGTGTGTTTCGTGGGGTGTAGCGCAGTGCTCTCACCGCACACAGTGTGTTACCGAAAACATGTTCCCGAATTAAAAGTCAAGATTATCGACCAAAAATCAGATCATGAAAACTAATTTTATTAGATGAAAAAAAGATGCACAAATCATGGAGGAATGGTTTATTCCATACGCGGTGTCGTGGCAATGACGCGCGGATTGATTTCGCAAAGCGTCCAAATGGCTGTGTGAATGTGTACCCTTTCGTCGAGTTCATTTTCTACAGATCATCCTTTGCCATGTCCATGAAATGAATGTCATTATCCTGCGCATGTCCAGATTGACTACTTCCTGTCTTCAATAATATTCTATTGGCTCTGCCGGTAGGCGTCCACTGAGCCGATTTAGCTACGTCACCGTACTATTTGTAGGAGGGCTTTCTCCATGTTGTGGCCGTTCTCCGAAAGGTGACGCCTCTATAGCAAATTCCCTTCCTAACAGTCGTGCTGAAACCCGAATGTAGAACTAACACCTGTGTAGACAGGATGAGTGAGCAATTAAGGAAAGAATAGTGTCCAAGCACCACGGATGGTTGCTGGACCTAATTAAGAGAGTGGATGTAATTAAGGAAAGAAAAGTGTCCAAGCCCCACTGATGGTTGCTGGACCTAATAAAGAGAGCGGATGTAATTAAGGAGAAACTGATTTAGCTGAAAGAAAAGGGTTTAATAAATATGACAAGTGTAATACATAACAAAGCAAAAAGATGCACGAAGGTCAACACAAAGTAAAAGAATATAAAGGAAGTCAACTTCCAGATTTGTAGGAAAAAACCAGAATGGCTAATGCAAATCACTGAGCAATGAGAAGAATAGGGCGAGNNATTATATTCTCGAAATGACCTTGGTAGACGGACTCTAGGAGGTCAAGGATGAAATGTGTTTTTCCACAGTTGGTTACCCCGGAGATAATTGCGTTATGTGGCTCAAACAGGAAAATTTCTCTAAGCAAAGTATCCATTTAGTTAGATAAATTTAGTTCCAAAAATCACCACAAGATGGCAGCACTGTTTTGGGGTTTAGTTCCAGCATTCACCAAGAGATGGCAGCACTGTTGATGTTTAGTTCTTAAAGTAGTCATGAGATGGCAGCACTGTTGATGTTTAGTTCCAGCACTCACCAAGAGATGGCTCTGTAGTAATGATGTAAAAATGGAGGGAAATTTGAATTTGAGGGTCAAACAAAAACTGCCAAAAAATGGTACTTAGAAGCTCCGGGCACAAAAACTAATGGCACCATGTGACTCAGCACCCCTTAAACCCCCTTTATGCAAATTTTTGTATGTGACCTTGACCTGACCTTCAAATTTATCACGGCGTGTTAAATTTTGTGAACATTGTGATAAAAATTTGGAACAATGTTCACATAATAACAATTTATTGATCCATTTTTTGTTTCAACGGTAACAGCTGTGAAGGCTGTTTTATATTACGTAAATCTATGAAACTAGTATCTGGGAAGTGTTAATTTTACCTTGCGAAACGGACCAAGACAGTTATGTTAGCATTAAACTCGGGCGCGTGCGAGGGAAGAATCTTCCTATATCTAGATCCACTCATTTTCCTATTACTGTGTGCTCCCACCGCCCGGCCGAATGGAACTCGATACCTCCTCCGCATTAACCGATTTATTCAAAGACCGTCTGGGCCTAGGAACAGGTTTCACTTGAGGAGGTGCCGTGTGCACACTCGCTGCGGGCGATGCAGAGTCCGGGAATGAGATTGGCAGCAGAAGGTTGCGATGTAAACACCTTCGCTGACCAGAATCAGATTGGACTACAAACACAGGTATGTCAGGGTTCGGTTGCTCCACTACTGTATAACATTCATCTTCCCACCTGTTTGCAAGCTTGTGCTTACCACGATCACTAACCCGTCGAACCAAGACTTTGTCTTGAACACGCAGAGTTGCACCTCGGACTCGTATATTATAATTATCTTTCTGTTTGGCTCTAGCCTTTTCCATCTGTTGGCTAGCCAAATCGTACGCCACCGACAACCGAGAACGCAACTCATCCACAAACTTCACTCGGGAGCTTTCAGAAGTATATGGGACCAAAGTGCCGAACCGAACATCACACGGAAGACGGGGCTCCCGTCCGAACAGGAGGAAGTAGGGGGAAAACCCCGAGGAGTCATGACACGAGGAGTTGTACGCATGAACCAGACTGGGGACAAAACGTTTCCAATCCTTCTTCTTATCAGTTGGAAGAGTCCCAAGCATATCCAATAATGTGCGATTAAATCGCTCGCACACACCATTACCCATCGGATGATACGGAGTAGTGCGAGACTTGGAGATGTTTAATAGCTTACATAGCTCTTGAATGACTTTGCCAACGAAATTCTGACCCTGATCGCTGTGCAGACGTTCGGGAATTCCATAATGAACAATGAAATTATCGAACAGAACGCGAGCTGTGGTTGCAGCAGTCTGACTCTTTGTGGGTATGGCCTGAGCATACTTGGAAAAATGATCTGTAATTACCAGTATGTTCTCATACCCATGGGATGGCTCAAGAGATAGAAAATCCATGCACACGAGTTGCATGGGTTGCGTCGTGCGCACATTAACCAGAGGTGCCCGTTCTGAAGCATTTGGACGTTTGCGTTTTGTACAGGCGAAACAACTCCGCACCCAGTTTTCCACCTGTGTTGACATACCCGGCCAATAGAAACGACGCTTGATGAAGTCGAGAGTTCTGTCTCGCCCGAGGTGTCCCAAGTGGTCGTGAAACCCTTCAATTACCTGAGGGCGAAGACAGGGGGGAACAATGATCTGGTGATAGGTCGAATCGTTGAAACATACTTTCCGGCAAAGCAGCCCTTCCACAATGACCAACTGATCCCAATGACGACACAATTGAGATAGTTCCTTGTTCTCTTTCAGAACAGAGCAAGACGGACGCCGCTTGGACTCAACCCATTGACAAAGCTGTTTGAGGTTGGAATCCGCCTGCTGATTGGCCGCAATGTCCACCTTAGGCCAAGGGGAATCCAATGACACGTTCTGCCCCACCAATGCTGAGTCTGGAGTGGACACACATAATGAGTGGATGAAGCCCTCATCCTCTTGGAC
>NMRB01000124.1:248621-259027 GCA_002633025.1 Notospermus geniculatus | reverse complement strand
CCCTAAAGGGTACCCAGGTCCAACCTGGGTGTCCCTAAATGGCACCCAGGTACGTACTGGGTACCCTTTAGGAACCTAAAGGATACCCAGTTTAAAATTCCCGCCTGGTGAGATACCTGGAATCCATGTCGAGTATGGTACGTGCCGATTGCCAAATCACCATTCTTCAATTTCAAACTGGGTATCCTTTAGGTTCCTAAAGAGTACCCAGTACGTACCTGGGTGCCATTTAGGGACACCCAGGTTGGACCTGGGTACCCTTTAGGGGTACCCAGGACGACATTCACCCTTTTGGCGCAATTGGCTACCATTGGCACTTGTCACCTCTAACAAATCAGTGAGTGGACGTAACGACAGGTGACCAAAATTGGCCCGAAATTCGGAATGAGAGATAGTGCTAACCATGGAGCCGGTGTCCAACAAGCAGGGCAAAATCCCACCCTCAAATTTGATAAACGACTCATCGGCTTTTCCGATAAGATTCTTTGGGACTGACTTAAGTTTTGAGCGTTTGGGGACTGGACGAGACTTAGGGGGAGGTGGCGGTGGAGATCGCATACGATACCCAGTAAAAGGTGTACGCGAAGTGGATCTGCTGATGTGATTTGCATTCAGGGGACCAGAATTCGCGCGTCCCAACGTTCGTCCTCAACGCTGGCGCCTATGCATTTAAAGTGTCTTTGGATTCGTTAGCCTCCTTGGCTTTACATTCACGCTGGTAATGTCCTTTCTGCCTACACAAGCTCCATGGACTTTATCTTGGCCTGCAGCTGCTCAATTTGCTCAGCCAGAGTTTTGACTGGGGTAGGTTTCGGGGTGGTGAGGGAAACCTGTTGCACTTTAGCAGCGCAAGACCTGATGGGAGTAGATACTGGTGCTGAAACCGTAGTTGACGATGACTGAACACCACTGTCAGATGGTACCGAGGAAGCTACTTCATGTTCCAGAACCCGAGCCTTCAAAAATAGAGTCTCATAAGGAATTGCAGAATCGTACAGATGCCTTAACCCAAGACGGATCCTATCATCCCTCAGACCCGACCAAAACTTCGTCCTCAGCATCTCTGGACCAGAAGTGCTCGGCCAACTTAGTGAGGATATCCTCCAACCGGCATCCCCATGAAGCTACAGACTCGGCAGAATCCTGTCGTGCCGTATAAAACTGCTCCATCAGCTTCTCCTGGGGAAGAACGTTGCCAAACACAATATTGAATTTCGCCAAAATGTCAACGATTGCAACATCTTCCCCCATATGCAGGAGCACATCAGACGCTGGATATCTCAAAGACTGCCTAATCGCCTGTAACACCACGCGGGGAGGTTCTGTCTTCTGGAGGCATTTGACTTCATACCTCCATTGGTCAAAGGACACTGAATTCTTGGCATCCTTCGCTCCAGAAAAGGTATTTATCCGAGGTTTTCCCAAGTACATTACAGAAGAATGCGAATCAGGGATAGCTGGTGCTCCAGTTTGCAAGATAGTAGAAGCTGCTGAGGGCTCCTGGGAGTCAATTGGAGCCAAATTTAGCGCAGTGGATGTGTGGGACCGAGCGGGTAACCTGTGGCTGACATCACGCGGATTGGGATCCGTCAGAGCTTGGCCCGGTAGTGGAAGAACTGAACCCTGGCCCACTGACGCCACAGTTGGGCCATTGGAAGCTACTAAAGCAGAACCAGCGATGTCAACACCTCCTACCTCGGGGGTAGAGAACCCGAGAGGGGAACATATTCGTCTCGAATGGAACCCTGACCGCTGTAAGGATGGAGGAATAATTGTCAAGGGCACCACAGAAGATGTCAGCAAAGCTGGATCTCGACCGCACCACAGAGGGGTTCGAGCTGGGAACAAGCGGCCATCCCCGATGACGCCCACTTGCACAGGGTTTTGCCCGATAGGTGGTGTGGCAAAACGAACTCTTGCATTGGACCGTCCACCTGAATCAGAAACGTGAGGAAGCAATGGGGATTGCCCCAAAGTTGTGGGGTTACTATACTCGCCCAGAGGAGTGCTATATTCCGTATGACTCATGCTCTGGGAGGCCTGAGAGCCGCCCTCCTCCACATCCCTAACGCCAAAAACACAAGGACCATCATCCAACTCACGAGCAGCAGAAGAGGAGGACTGAGCAACCAAGTGTGAGGATGACTCTTCCTTCACAACAAACGAATGGAACCCTGACCGCTGTAAGGATGGAGGAATAATTGTCGAGGGCACCACAGAAGATGTCAGCAAAGCTGGATCTCGACCGCACCACAAAGGGGTTTAAGCTGGGAACAAGCGGCCATCCCCGATGACGCCCACTTGCACAGGGTTTTGCCCGATAGGTGGTGTGGCAAAACGAACTCTTGCATTGGACCGTCCACCTGAATCAGAAGCGTCAGAAAGCAATGGAGGTTGCCCCAAAGTTGTGGGGATACTATACTCGCCCAGAGGAGTGCTATATTCCGTATGACTCATGCTCTGGGAGGCCTGAGAGCCGCCCTCCTTCACATCCCTAACGCCAAAAACACAAGGACCATCATCCAACTCACGAGCAGCAGAAGAGGAGGACTGAGCAACCAAGTGTGAGGATGACTCTTCCTTCACAACAAATTGACAGATTTTGCTTTTGGAGCTAGGAGACAAAGTTCTAAACAATTTAATAAATTGTTCAGCTTCCTGGATCCCTGCCTCTATATCATCACAGATTGGATTCTCCATGGCGTATCTAAACTTTAATGGTTAACATGTGTTAAATTCTACTCAGCACCACTAAATGCAACGGCGTTCAATCGCAACGGCATAAATCAATAAAAGACCGGTAATAAACTAAGATTGAACTATGAATGGAATAACCCAATGTAGAACAAATGAAATGGAAATGATGAAATTATGAAATGAATGTCTCAAAATAACAACGGAAAGGAAAAAAAATGGGCCGTGTGCAACTAGGAAATTATAGCACCATTGGATTCTAAACCTGTCACTGGCAAATTAACTTGAGGATACTAAGATTTTCACCCGTTTAAGCCCTACACTTGTACTGTACTAATATTTCTCATTCAAAACGCAATTTTTTTCAAACACCGAACCGAAATTACCAACTCTCAAATATTACGCTGTCTTTGGCACAGTCACAGTCATGAAAATCTAGCACCACACTTCTTCAAACAAGTTTTGCAAGTTCCAGTTACACACGTCACAACTAAACACAAATCCAACAAAATGTTTAAAACACAGCACAACTTAAAACACAATCCGAACAAAATGTTAAAATTCGCTTTGGTCCATCCTTCATCAGTGACTCTCCATAGATAGAAATTGAATACGGTACCGATATTATTCAAATTTGATTAGCAGCGCTGCGGACCCGGGCCCATATAACTCGTCGTATCGACATCCGATATTGCACGAATTCCCTGATTTTCACGAATTGCAAGCTCTCGGCCGGTTTATTCGAACGACTACGAATCTCACGTTTCTGCACGTCAAACGAATAGCGTACTCTCCGATCGGACTTATATCATCTCGGTGGAACCTCCAAATGTGACCGGGGAGTTAGTGCTCATATATGTTGTAGCCGTTCACGTAACGTAGGAGGGATTCTAGCATACGTAGACCACGGGGTTCGTGGCCCGCAGGAGCAAAACGACAAGCTGCAATGTATAAAATATATGTTGTATTCTATATGAAAGAGGTCTGCTCAGTTGAGCTAATAGTGAAGGAATGGCATTCAAACTATAAACACTTTAACATCAGCAACTTAAAACAACCAACTTAAAACATTACAGAATCAACTTAAACCAATTAATTAATAACACTCACATGTAACTTAAAACAAGCAACTTAAAACATTAAAGAATCAACTTGAACCAATTAAAACATAACTAAAAATGGAAAGGAACTGAAATATGCCACTAACCTGCAATATATAAAATATATGTTGTATTCTATATAAAAGAGGTCTGCTCAGTTGAGCTAATAGTGAAGGAATGGCATTGGGTGGAGTCCCACCCAAGCCAAGAAAACACCATGTCACAATAGGGTAAAAACAGAATAGGGATTAAGGGTTTCAATGAGTTTGGGCAGAGCTGCCATCTCGCAGAGTAAACAGGTATTAAATTAACCCACTGTCACAGATTCATGGACACGAGTTCATGCACAGTTTCAGGGCTTCAAAAGTAGGACATCTTTAAAATCGATTCAATAACCATCAGCAGTGCAATGTTAGGACTTTTATTGGATTTCAAATCGAGGACCCGAGTTCAGGTCCTCACATTGTGTGAAGTCCTCACGTTGTTGGTGTCCAAGTCGGGACATGTCCTCGAGTTGAGGTGCGGACAAACGAACACACAGACACACAGACAGACAATATGACCAAACACAATATGGTTTCCTATCTTGAGATCGGAAACGATATAAAAAGCTACAAAGTTGCCTCTAATTTCATGAATTGTCTATCCAAAAACGTATGTCTGAAGTTGCACTGACAATCATTCACGCTAACCACTCGACCACCCGGCCAGGACAAAAAGTTACCTGCCACGGGAATCGAACTTTATGCACAGTGGGTTTGAAATGGGTTTAAGAGCCAAAAAATTGCCCACAAATCAAACCTGTACCATCTGTTACAGTAATGTCCTGGCAGTGTTTTGATGCAAAAAAGAACAAATCCGTTGGGAATTATTTGAGAAAATCGGATTTTTTTCTGAAATTCCAATGTCAGAATTTGAGAAATGGATAAAAAAGGGTTAACGCACATTTTTTAAACTTCAAAATCAGTTGTATTCATTTGCAAATGATACTAGGGAAGCTCTGATATAAAGACAATAACATTCCACTGTTTTTTCTTGAGAAAATGGTTTTCTTTCTTAAATTTCAATGGAATTTGAGAACTTGGGTAAAAAAGGGTTAACACACATATAACATTGTTGAAAAGGACAGATATCCCTCAGGAGGTTGTCATGAGAACTGACCAGAAACAACCAAAGCTGTTTCTGAAAGCGTTTGAGACAATGAGTAAAATGGTAGATTCCTGTTTTTCTTCGAATCTGAGATGGATGGCAGGAGGATGTCAAAAACTTTTGTGATGCGTACATGATGCTTGGGATTGGATTAACTCCGAAATTTCATATTTTCATATTGTCCATGCCCATTTATAGTTGACTTTTGTGAAAAAAACAAGTGTGGTCTTTCAAGGTTCACGGAACAAACCTTTCAGGCGGTCCACGCCGATTTTACCATAAATCGGACCAGGCGTCTGGTGAACAGCAACACGAACAAAATCTATGGACGGAAACGCAAGCAATCAGTAACCGAGTGCAACGCAAGTCATGTCTAAGATCGTTACTCGTGATGAACAAATGTAGTGTATGTCATAACTACCCAAAGCATAAAATGGTTAGATGCTGGAACAAAAATCTGTTTCATCGATTAGGGACTGTGCATAGAAATCAATGTGCGTTGCAATCTCAGCAATGTTAGGAAGAGGGGGAGGGAGCCTGGGTCTTATTAACATTGTTTTTGGTCGATGTTTCATTTTTTTTAGCTCACCCGTGAGCTTTAGTCGTCAGTCAGCGTCCGTCGTCGGCCGTCGTCGTCGTCGTCCGTCGTAGTCCGTTAGCAGGGCACGTTTCGTAACCGCTGGAACTATTGATCTGAAACTTGGTACATATATACCCCTAGGTCAGATGACCTATGACACCAAGTTTCGGTCCGATTCGATTCTTGGCTTGGCCTCCAGGTGGCCAAAACCAAATTTTATCATAGGTGTATCTAATTAGGATACATAACATATGTAACGGGTTTTTGATTTGACCTACTTTTCAAGGTCACAGAGGTCAAAGTTCGACAAACGTAACGAACCTGCCGCAGTTCTTCATTATTTCACCGAGAGTCTTCATATCTTGTATAAACGTGTATTAGAGGGGTACCTTCCAAAATACCGAGTTTCGGCCCGATCGGACATCCAATATGGCCGCCAGGTGGCGTAACCTGAAAATCATCCAAGTGCTAAAACTCAGGAACGGCTTGACCCAGAGTGCTCAAACTTGATATTTACCTCCCTCTTGATGACCTTTGTACAAGGACATCAAATTTCAGCCTGATTAAACTTCCAATATGGCTGCCAGGTGGCGTAACCCGAAAATCATCAAATCTGTAAATATGTTGAGGGCCCTGACCCGTGGTCTCTGTGACTGTTTAGGTCCCTCGTTAAGCTAATAAATAAATAAAAAAAATCATCAAATGTGCTATAACTCAGGAATGACTTGACCCAGAGCGCTCAAATGTGCTATGAGGCTCCCTCTAAATGACCTTTATGTGCATGTGAAGTTTTGGCCCGATCGGACATCCAATATGGCCGCCAGGTGGCATAACTCCCAAATCATTAAAGTCCTGCAACTTGGGAGTGACTTCACCCAGATTGCTCATAACTGACATGCACCTCTCTCTGCCATTACACTATTATGTTCAAACGGGTGAGCACATGGTCCATGGACCACTTCATTTCAAATTTTGGTCAATGGTCAATGGTCGATTAGGATAAGGAGGGGGAGGGGGTAAACCCCAATCCTAACATTGTCAGGATTGCGATGCACATTGACATCTGTGCACAATCCCTTATTGTCTTTGCTTTGGTGCTCTCCCAGCACCACAATCAAATGTGTGTTAACCCTTTTTTATCCAAGTTCTCAAATTCCATTGAAATTTAAAAAAATATATATTTTCTCAAAAAAAACAGTAAAATTTTTATTGTCTTTATATCAGAGCTTTCGTAGTATCATTAATTTTTGCAAATGAATACAATTGATTTTGAAGTTAAAAAAATGTGTGTTAACACTTTTTTTATCCATTTCTTGAATTCTGACATTGAAATTTCAGAAAAATGCGATTTTCTCAAAAAATTCCAAACAGATTTTTTTTTTCATTTCTGCATCAAAACACTCCCCAGACCTACTCTAACAGATGGTACAGGTTTGATTTTTGGGCATTTTTTTGCTCTTAAACCCATTTCAAACGCACTGTGTAATCATACGAGACCGACGCGCATCCACTGCGCCAACCGGACAGTTCAATAATAGACAAAGCTCATATCAAATAAAGGTTACAGGTTTTCCTTGGCTTGCAGTTCGCTGTGTGAAAGCATTATCCTCGTAACTGACAATTTTGGCCAAAATGAGTTAGACCCACGGTTGGATGCAAAACCATATGTATTTACAAAATTATGGCAGTAATTAGTGCTGCAATCCGTTGTACATTTCAAAAACTTCAAATTAAATACATGTAGTATTGCATCTGCAATGATCCATCTTCTGTGAGTGCAGAAACCTTGTATGTGCATTCAAAATGGCTTTCTTTACCTCAAAGAGTCTAATAACTGTGTGAAAGCATTAACCTCGTATCTGCATTTTTCAATGGTTCTGAGAAAAATGACATCAAATTTGTTATTGTTGTATTGATCATACAAAATCAATTTTTTCCACCTGAGTGAAGTTTATTGTTCAAGTTGATCATTTGTGTGATTATTTTTAAATTACATGCAATTCTTAACATTTTTTTTTCTAAAAATTGATCTTTTGTAGCAGACATTGTATTTTTGGTGCAACGCAAATGCCAAAATGTGTCTTCTCAGGAGAACTGGCACCTTATGAATTTGATTTTTTGATTTTTCCACCATGTTTTTTTCCTTTGTAAGCTACGGCTCGAAGGACCTGCACACTGATGTCTGACTGCTTTTGGGAGCGTTTAATTGGCCTCACTAAAACCAGCTTGAAGAAGGTCCTTGGCAGAGCTTTGTCACTCTTGATGAACTGCACACCATAGCAACAGAAATCGAATGTATTCTGAATAACCGTCCCATCACATTTCTGTCTTCTGACTTGGATGATCACCTTCCACTGACACCTTCCCATCTCCTCTATGGTAGAAGGATAACTAGCACACCCCATGAAGTGTATGATCTAGATGAGTTGAATGGTCCTGACTTTGGTAGTCAGTCAGCCTTGCAAGGCCGTGCCAAAGTGTTGTCCAATATTCTAGATCGGTTCTGGCGTAGGTGGTGCCAAGAATATCTAACTGCCTTACACGAGCGCCACCAGGCGGGCGGGAAGGCTGTCATGAAGAATAAAATATGCGAGGGTCATACTGTATTAGTGCAAGGTGATTCAACACCACGCCTCCGTTGGAAACTAGCAAGCGCTGTCAAGTTGAACCGAGGAAAACGATGGGTTAATCCGGTCTGCAGAGATCAAGACTAGTGGTGGTTATAGCAACAGGCCTATCACCAAGCTCTATACTGTCGAAACAAGTGTAGGTCAAGTCACTAAAACCAAGCAGGTCAGTGACAAGTCTACTACAGTTAACGTCAGATCCGGAAACGTGAGAAAGGCTGCCTCAAAAGCTGGGCAGTTAATCCGAGATATCTACCAGAATGATGATTCAGAAATAAATCTAAGAATTCCAATATGTATTGTGGACAATCATGTAGATGGATAAGGACACGGCGACAGTGTCAGGCTGAGCTGATCGTTAGGCTGAATTTTCAATCAAGGTTTTACATTCAAATACAAAAGAAAACAAAAATTTGTAGTTAAGTTGCAAGTTCAGTGTTCCAACCTCGTCCCCAGGATCTAACTCGAAATTTCTTCTGCTTTTGCCTTGGGACGAGTCATTTTCGGCTTCGGCCGTTACACCCTGGATTCACTTCCAAGATTCTTGGCACCTCATCCCCAACGCTTATTTCAACCTCGGTTACAGTAATGATTGTAAAGAAATATATTTTCATTAAACTGTATTATGAACATTTATGTCTATCATCAGAAAGAATAATGTTTGCTACGATATGAAAAATAAAATAAAATAAACCATATTTTAATCCATTTTCCTGGGCATTTCAAATTTCAAATTGAGTATGACGTCAGGCCGATAGCCAATCACAGCCGAGGTATTCGGTTCTGAAGCTAGGGCTTAACAAGGCAACGTTAAGCCCTAGGAACGAGGTTGTCAGTGTTCGAAACGACTTCTCATCGGCGCCGCGCTAAAAATGGCGGACTCATATATAAACCGGAATTTAAGGTCTGCTTGGGTACTTCCTGACGTGACTATGACGTTTGGCTGGTTATTTATCGGGTGGCGCAGAAAAAACAATAACACTTTTTCAACTAGAATAATTCAAAAACTACTGTACGTATAACTTTTGAAATTTTACAGGTACATGTAGTAAGATAGGGATGTTTGACAATTCCACCCCAAATTGCAAGTCCATAGCATTAAAAAAATATGACATTTTGAAAATTTGAGAAATGCCGGTGTAGTAGTTGATATAGTCCCCTGGCGGTATAGTCCGGGGACTATAAGACCTTAGTTATTATAGTCCGGGGTCATCAAACACTAGGAACCATAGTCCGACGGACTACCATCACTGGGTATCATAGTCCCATCACCAGGAATATTGGCCAGGACTATGGTTTTAGTGATGAGTGTCCGAGGCTTTGCAATGGGCAGCCATTGAAGGACAGCAATAGAAGACAACATGCCTTTCGGCGACATGTGTATGTGCCCCCTAAGCGAGGTTTCGTGTTGGACAGAAAAGGCCTACGTGTGAGGCTTATGGCGTACCGGTATAGATTATCTTTTCATCAATGAATCATCGTTGAATCGTATAAATCTGTATTTCCAGGAGAATGAAAGGCAACAAACAACCCTCGGTGATTGATATTTCGTTCATTAATGAAGTTTTTTGGAAACGAAGATAGGCAGAAAAGGATAGATGAGGTGAGACTGTCGCTGCAGCAGTTCTTGTCGGCTCTTCCTTCCAAACCAACCCTCAGAAATGTGGACTCAGAAGAGTTCCGGAAGTTCCTGGTATGGAAAGACAGATCAGGGAAAACGAAGCTACACGCGGTATCCTGTCCGTATTTGGGGAACTCAAACGAAAAGGAATGCAGCTGTCCGACAAGGAAGGCTGTTGCGTCCGTCAAGAACGTCGCCCAAAACTTTAGTAAGATATTTGAAGAATCCGGAAGGGGTACAGCCTGGGATTTGAGATTATGTGGAGGCAATCGTCCTGCCCCTTCCCCCATTGTTAATAATTACGTCAGGCAAATTTAGAACAAGCCTCAGCCCAGGTTTTACCCAAACAGGCAAAACCAATATTTTACAGCAAGATTAAACGTATATATGTCTGCCTATATAGACAACGAGTTAGCAAGGCCAGATTTATCTAAAAAACAAACGTTCACGCTAATGAGGGATCAGGCTTTCATTCAAGTGCAGTTCTTCGCTGGGGACAGAGCTTCAGACGTGGCCTCTGTCCCAACACATTTTTCATGAGCACTCAAAGCGGGACACCCTAATCTGAGAGCCAAGAGCCAAGAGCCAAAGAGCCAAGAGCCAAAGAGCCAAGAGCCAAAGAGCCAAGAGCCAAA
>NMRB01000124.1:210296-248169 GCA_002633025.1 Notospermus geniculatus | reverse complement strand
GTACGTTCATGTTTGCCAGGGCATAAGGTCACAATGGAAAACCTGTGGAGCAACGTGTGTTCAAGGTAATGTTCGTTGGTGCATACGGCCCTAAATGTCCTTAACTGAAGTTAGGTAATCGCTATGTAACCAGTCAAATGCATGAAGAAAGATCCCACAGGACCTACATTGTGCATGCTCTCTTGTGTTATAGTCCAAGATCACTGGTGGTGATTCGTGCACTGCGTATTTTCTGGGATCATAATGGTTTGGCCAATCTTTTGCCCCCACGTCGGTTGACTACAGGAGTCACCACTCAACTCCTTTCATGCCTCCACTGACGTCAGGACAAAAGACTGGCCTCGTGCACAACCTCGACGACTAAAGCCTTGTTCACACTGAAGGCGCTATGCGACGCGGTGCGATGCGATGCGAAATTTTTCGCGCATGGTTGTTCCCATTGTTAAGCCTATAGCTGTTCACACTTGCGGTGGGACGCGATGCAGTAAGAAGCGGTAGGGCACGACAAGCGATTTCCACCGCCCGACCGCTCCTGCAGTATTTTTCCGCGTCGAATCGCCTGCCGCGTGAGCTGAGGATACTGGAATATTTGTCACAATTTGAATGACGTGAATGATGTTATTTCTGCTAATCATGACCACCGCACGCAACCGCGTCGCGCCGCGCTGCGCTATGTCAAAACTGACATCGCTTGGTTTTTTTTCAACGCATCGCACCACGCCGCCAGTGTGATCAAGGGTTTAATTGTAAGAATACGGGTCCGTTGTCAGTATAAGGGCCAATTCATACTTGCTCGCGGATCGTCAAGCGCATGAAACTGATCGCAGGTTTCCAAGGCTTGAATGTGCACACACATTGAAACTGATCATAGTCGGCGTAAAATCTGATCCAATCCAATCCAATTGCCTGATAATAATAAAATTTGAATAGAATATCAACATTCACAGTGTCCAACTTGTATTACATTGTTATGTCACTTACCGGCAAGTCATGTCAACCATCACCCCATTCAAATTGTTATCGCACGCGGTCATTCTTCGCAACGCTTCTGATCGTGGGACAATAAAGTGGACAGGTCATTATTGTTTCTCACCATACCCCCCACCCTATTATCTTCAACTTCGGACTAAGTAATTTTTTCCGAGTTCAGGAGTGGGACAGGTAAGTGGGAATTTAGAGTAGGTTTGGCTCTTTTGGCTCTTAAATTAGATTTTGGCTCTTAAATTAGGTTTGGCTCTTAAATTAGGTTTGGCTCTTTGGCTCTTGGGTCTTGGCACTTGGCTCTTTGGCTCTTGGCTCTTTGGCTCTTGGCTCTTTGGCTCTTGGCTCTCAGATTAGGGTGTCCCAGTTAAAGCTCCACTCATATGAGAAATGACTGAAAAACTGAACCAATTTACAGATTAAGTCCAAACTATAAGCCTTATTTTCATATGAGCAGGGCCTACCTCCTTCAACTGAGGTATTCAAGAATAGTCAGAATGTATTTTATACAGAATTATGAAGAACTTTTCCACTGCATGTTGGTGGTTTTAATGGACCGTTTTCTCAGTATTCAGCAAAAACAAGTTGGCTCTATACATTTTGCCTAGAGCATTTAACCTGGTACTACTAGAGACATCTGGTGGGATAGAATGCTGCGCAGGTACTCCATTACATATATTCGGTCAGTGAGTTTTACATGTCCTTCTCAGTTTGTTTTCGGCTAAAAGAGACCACAGGTATTACATGAATATCTTTGTTGCGTTCTAATGCTTATTCCTACCGATTGATAATTTTCCAGGCATGAAAATCTCTGATGACAGAGTCCCCGATGCACTTCTGGTGAAAAAAAGCGTCTTTGAGTGAAGTTATGCCGACAGTGTTCAGACCACGATTCCCTACGACTGTAAGATGGCGCCGTCGGACAAGGACGTTAATTATTAGACTTGAAAATGAACATTATGACATTGCTTTGGCGGATATCATGGTACAGTGTTACTATCTCATCGCCTACAAACTTGATGTTCCAGTTGTAACGGTGTCGTCAGTGCAATCGACCTGGGCGGACCGCACAGAAGGTCCGATAGTGCTACCGACGCCTATCGACAGTTACTTATAACGCATTTTCCATTAAACCGCCGATATGCACCAAAAGCACTATCGGACTTTCTGTGCGGTAGGGCCTGGTTGTTGAAAACCCATCCGTTGGCTAACTTTGGGAAGCATGTTTACTTACAAAAGATACCAACACTTTTTTCAACAGGTTGAAAACTCAGGTTGAAGATTTATCCTGCCATATAGATTCAGTGACACCAGTCTCTTCATGAATTACACACCAGAAAAACCTTACTCCTCTCTTGAAGAGGTCGTTATGAAGACATCCAAGCTGTACGTTATCAATAAGAATGGCGTCATCGACTGTCCGATATCATCGATGCCGAATCTTGTCACAGTAGCTGGATTAACCCTCAAGCCTCCCAAACCCTTGCAAGCTGATTATCAAACTATTGTAAATGAAGCAAAACATGGTATCATCATTGTATCGTTCGATTCGGGAATATCGCACTTGCCACATGATTCCCAGTCTATGCAGAACAGGCCTACAACGCCATCCGTCTCGTCAAAAAAGGCTTCGGTCGTGCAATGGACATCTACACGATCACTGCGGAAGAACTGGTCAATGAAATTATTTCAAATCCGAAGTATTCCGAAGCGATCAAGAGAGCTTCGGCAATCCATCGAAGTCTACCAGACCCACGAAGCACTGCTGCATTCTGGATAGATCACGTGATGAAACATGGCGCCAATCACTTGACAGCCGTCTTGAGTGACATGTCCTTTGTTCAGTTTTACATGATTTATATTTTCATTTTTAGCTCACCTCTGTAAGGTGAGCTTCTCTCATGGTGTGTCGTCCGTCGTCGTCCGTCGTGGTTAACAGGGGTGGCACGTTTCTAAACCGCTTGGGTTACAAACTTGAAATTTTGTGTACAGGTACCCTATGGTAAAAACTATCTCTGGACCGAAACTTAGCGCTGCTGCTTGTACACTCTGGCCTGTAGGGGCGCTTTGTGAAAACCGTCTTTCGGCCGTATCTCCTGAACGCTGTTAGCTAGAACCACCAACCTTTTATGGTGGATTCCTCTGATGAGACTTCATCACATAAATCCCGGGTTTTTGATTTGACCTACTTTTCAAGGTCACAGAGGTCAAAGTTCAAAATTCACTGTTTGGTGGCACATTTCATTGCTATTTGACATAGAGTGTTGTGATTTGGTGTGAAGATATATCTAGGCACCCTGCACGAATGCACCAAATTTCAACCCGAACGGACTTCAAATATGGCCGCAAGGAAGCCATCTTGAAAAATGGACTTTGACCCACATTTTATAAATAGGAGTAGGTAGGATGTTTTAACGTTGTCAAAATATATATCTAGGTACCATATAAATATATGGTAAATTTCAGTCAGATTCGACGTCAAATATGGCAGTATGACTGCCAGGGAGCCATCTTGAAAAATGGACTTCGACCCACACCTCATAAATAGTGGTACCTAGTGCCTAAATATGTGTCTTGATACCGTCTACTTATATGCTAAATTTCGGTTCGATTGGACTTCAACATGGCTCCCAGGCGGCCATCTTGAAAAATTGACTTTGGCCATATCTCATCGGTAGTAAATGTTACAATGTTTCAATGTTGTCTAAATATCTATGCACGTATCCTGTACACTCCTGCTGAAATTTCAGTCCCAACGAACGTCACGTGTGGCCACCAGGTGGCCATCTTGAAAAATACAATTTTTGACATCTGTGACCAAGACAGGAAAGCAGTTTGTTCACAAATACCACTTGTATTCATTGTATTCAGAAATTGTACTCCTTCTGGGTGCCATCACCTGAGTTTATGTCATTGACTGATAATACAGATCAGATCATAAAAATACTTCTTGGTGAGTTCAGCTTTATCTTATCTGTAGGCCTACTGATCCTTCAACATTCACCAAGAGAGTCATAGTTTCACACTTAACCATGGGGACTTGTCACAGAGGTGAGCACAATGGCCCTGACCATTTCATTATAGTTATAGCGGTGTTGATCGTTCTTATGGCAGTTAAGAAATTAGTTAGGGTGGTCATTAAAAAAGTACGTAGAGGTGGCGTGGATAGAAAAAAGAAGAAAGATTGATAGCGCGAAGTCAATTAGAAGGCAAAAAGTTGTGTAGTGTTGTAAAAACGGGGCCTGTGTCGTTGCTGTCGTCGAGGTGCAGAAGACTCCAGCGCCGCCGGAAGAGAACCAACCAATCAGGAGGAGTGCCACAGTGACGTCATTGGCCTCGGAAGATAAAAGGCGCTGCCAGCCCTTGGACACGGTCAGAAGTCGGAAGTCACGGATTTGGAGTTGCTTGAGAGTTGTCTTCGTGTTTTATCGCCGTTTTATTCTGCTTCTGCCGGACCCAGCCGGGTTCCTTTGGATCCTTATCAGGTACGCCCCGTTTTGTCCGGGGTGTCCCTTGTAGTACGGGCACCTCTCCCCGGGCACATTATATTCTCGACTGCCTCGGGGCGCAGCTCGGGTTGAGGGACCTCGTTTACTACAGTATGTTATCATGATTGTCAAATGGAGATGCCAAACATTTGCTGCTTGCAATGAAACCCGTGCTTCGTAGGCCAACTTCCTTATCTCGTGACAGGTAACTGCACAGTAGGCCTAGCTGGTTATCAGTGTAATCATTGGCAGTATGGTAATGCGAAGCGTCGCGACCCCCGTACCACCAGTGCATTCTGGATAGATCACGTGATGAAACATGGCGGCTATCACTTTATGTCAGTCTTGAATTATGTCCTATGTACAGATTTTCATGCTTATTGTCCTATTTATGGCTGTGAAGAAGAGAGTTTTATGTTTGTCAACAAAAAATGCCCAGAGGTCGCATGGGCAGAAGCTGCTGGAAAACAGATTGATTGAGACTATGCTGCCATTCTCTTCGTTATCATAATTTACGTGTTCTTCAGACTTTGCTGGTAAAATGGAAACCGGTGTGTGCTATTGTTGTTTATCATTCACTGCAATAAAGAATATACTACCAAATCTCGACGTCACTTCTTTTTCAAGTGGTATAACTTGACATACTTTTTGTTCTGACTTGACTTCTCATAGCCGAAGGACGTTATCATCGACACTGGGATGACTGAAACTCGTTTTATCTAGTTTAATGCCGACTTCTTGCCAAAATTCGCCAATGGTCGACCTAGTTTTTTTACTCCGGCACAAAATGTGTCTCGGTAACATTCACCTGACATTCTATAAACCAATATCAGGGGGAGATCGATTAATAGGTGCTTGATTGAGAGTAATTGGTAGGACGAGTCATTATCACGGCTTGAATTATCACGAGAATAGACCTTATGAACTAGAGCAACCTGCATATAATCTTACGTTTTCATAGAGTAGGCGAGATCTCCGGTAAGAACTCGAGGTAGGTAGTCCTGTACTTATTGTCATCCGTAAATCTACTAAATCTTACTATTAAATTAGAATCGTCTGTGTCCTGTACCACTGTGTACAGCGGCACAACCAAATGTAGATGACTCAGTGCAGCACCGAAAATGCATGTAAACTTCTCTTTATCAGCGTAGTCAATAATCAAATGTAGAAAACAGCAGGTCTACCTTTGTCTTGCCCTGAGCACAGCAAAAACAATGCTGGTCATCTCCTCAATACAAATCCAGAAGATTGAACCAGTAGGAGCTACATAGGGTTTTATCATGATGTATGGGCGATGTTGTTGATAAAGTATGCTTTCGCTGCTTTAAGAGAGAAAAGCTACGTTCTCTCTTAAAGCAGCGAAAGCATGTACTATCTATGATATTATGCATTTAAGATTGTGTGGGAGAAACACTCGAAAGACACATGGCGAGTCATCAACCACCAGTCATATCAGTCACCAGAGACCGCATTAAAATGCACGGACCATGCATGCACACATGCAGGTCTGGCCTAACCATACCATGCTGGCCTCTCACTATCAGATCACTGGTCAACAGTGCCTAAACCTAACTGACCCACACACGAAACAAACACAGGAGGCCATCAAAAATCAGCTGCCTGGGTCTAGTTGTCTTAGATCGGCGTAGGCTGAATGCCACAGATATTTTCATAGCTGTTTATTTTGCCAAGGCTCATGAGGCTCGCTGGCCAGCGTTTCATTTCAGATGTTTCACTTCCCAACATGCGCGCCCAAGCACGATAGCAAAACGGCCTATATTCTTTTTCGAACAGCAATTACACATGACACCAGTGGTGACGTCACAGATTCAGCGAGCGATATGGGCTAAATTCGTTTTCACGCACAGCTTCGTCGCTCAAAATAATTTATACCCCAGGGCCCGTATGCATAAAGAAGGTGGTAACTATACCCTGGTTTAGCCTATTCTGAGAATTGTTATTCTTCTCTCCCTGGTTTAGAAAATTCGGTATGCATAAAACAAAGTATAACAATTCTGTGTATAACTAAACTAAGTTTAAGCTTATTCCACAGTGTAGTGTTATTCCACGGTATTTGTGGGCAAAGCCTGCAGGAAATCTATTATTAGATGATTTGGACCCTTTATGCAAATTAAGTCACAATAGAGTTATACCTGCCAAACAGTCAACACGTGCTCCCAAAGAGGCTGACAGAGAAAACAGCTTATTCCACGGTTTAATGTTATTCCATGGTTCCCGTATTGGAGTCTTTTCTCGCAATCAGACTGGCTTCATAAAATACAATGTATGTCATGTTGGTGATCCTTATCAGGGCTCAGTTTTTCGAAAGTCCCACTATCTCTGTGATGACGTTAGGTCTTCTTGACATCATCTCCTTCAAGCACTAATCCAAAATCATCGCCACGTTAGGGTTATAGTAGTTTTGAACAACCACGCCAATGGTTGCAATTATTTCAGTCATTTGGAGTCAGCAGCCCTTCAACAGAATACAATTTCATGATGCACAGTGCTTCATTCTGCCTTACTCTACTCCTTAAACATACCCCTTGGTAGGTTTAGGTTACACCAGCAAATCTGGTATATTAACACCACAGAATAAGCTATTCCATATTTATGCATTCGACCGCCTATTCCATGAATAGCGTTATACCACAGTTTTGCTTAAACCACCGTTATGCATACCGATGGTGGTACAACCGTGAAGTTATACCTGGAATAAGCTATACCTCCCCTAATCCACCTTTATGCATACGGGCCCAGTTGTTGACGTCACATGTTCATCGCCGGTTAACAAAAGACGCTTCTAACTCATCACTCGAACCCGTTTTGGACAAATTTTCACATTAGTTCCCTTCAGAATTCGGATACACACCGATCCTGTACGGTTTAAACGCCCGTCTTACTCCTGTGAATTCAGTATTAGGTGACAAAGTTTCAGGCAAAAATCCGCCTCCAAGGCCAAAATGATAGACTGTGAAACGAATAGGTAATTAGCAAGCTTCGCTGATTTGCCGCCACGCGGCGGTTGAATTCCTTGCGTCTAGGAGAAAAAGGCACTGGAAAAAGGCAATAGGTAAAAAGGCACTAGAAAAAAAAGGCACTCGGAAAAAAGCACTTTTGACAATTTGAGGTGGAGAGGGTTACTCCCTCCGATTTATTCGGTTTCCTCCGAGTTCTTCGGTTTCCTCCGGGTTTTTCGGTTTCCTCCTACACTCAAGTAGAAGTCGCTCAATATTAGTGAGCTTTCGCAACGATTTGACGGGCGTTTACATCGCGGCGATTTAACGCGGTTGGCGATATCGCATCCAAAACGCCCGTCAAAACCCCAAAAACGCCAACAGCGGGTGACATCGCCAACGAGAGAAAAAAGCCATGGTAAAACTCGATCAACAGTCGATCGACCTACGGAGCGATATCCGTTTTTACTGAGCGTTAAAAAAGTAGAGATTATCGCGGCGATAAAAACGCCCGTCAAAACGGCCCTTTAGGCGATACGACAACGTTTATCTATTGTTTGGGTATACACACAATAGATAAACGTCGTCGTATGGCCCAACCGGGCGCTTGCGAAAGCTCACTAATGCCATCAGGGCTAATTATATGCGGTATTTATAAGGCATTACTGTAACAATGATAATCCAAAGCCAAAGCTTTTTCAGTAGTCTGCTTCTTTTTGCCAGAGATCCTCAGGCATGATCCCCTGGCCCCGTACTCGCGCCCCAATACCGTCCTGGGCGGGAAATCAGAGTAGGTGGTAGATTGTCATGTGGCCCGAGCTTACATGTAGTACCATGAGTACGGTCGAAATAGCCGTCAAGCGAATAGGCCCTATTGGTATGCAACAGCAATTAGCATGTCAAAACTTCGCGGCGCTGTGGTGATTCACGGACCACAGCAAGTCATGGTCTGATCATCTTACAATGAGGCCTATTCAGAAATGATCGTTGTCAATATTGTATGCTGTATACGGCAGAGGTGTACAGCGCAAACCTCTCGCGAGACACTCATTACGTCGACGACAATATTGACAACGATCATTTCTGAATAGGCCTCATTGTAAGATGATCACACCATGACTTGCTGTAGTCCGTGAATCACCACAGCCCCGCGAAGTTTTGACATGCTAACTGCTGTTGCATACCAATAGGGCCTATTCGCTTGACGGCTATTTCGACCGTACTCATGGTACTACATGTAAGCTCGGCCCACATGACAATCTACCACCTACTCTGATTTCCCGCCCAGGACGGTATTGGGGCGCGAGTACGGTATCTAGGGGCCAAGACCATCATTGGGCCATCAGAGATTAGACCTATGGCATGACTGCCCAGTGGCTTAATATGGGACCCCAGCCAAAGACTCCTAAAGATTGATCCAGACATGCCTTTAAACCATGGACTCGGGCAAAATTATAAGCCTGAAAAGTGAAAAAGAAAATCAAATACGTTATAAAAAGGTACAGATTGACCAGCATAGGCCAAGACACATTTTGTAAAAAGTGCCTTTTCCCTAGTTTCTGTTTTTGGAGTACCGTACATTTTTTCCTAGTGCATTTATTTCGTAGTGCCTTTTTACCTAATGCCTTTTTACCTAGTGCCTTTATTTCCTAGTGCCTTTTTTACCTAGTGCCTTTTTTCCAGGTGAGTGCCCTTTTTACCTAGTGCCCTTTTTTCCCATTGCCTTTTTCCCCAGTGCCTTTATTACCGTACACCCCTCAATACATTGAACACAATGGGTAGAAACACTAGAAAGATCGACAATACCTCTTTTTCTTCTTCCAGAAATGGCAACAGCTATGACTCAATCGACGGTTGTTGCAGTGTGGTGCATGATGGTAATTCTGTTGGTGAGGGATGTGGGAGCGGGGAAAATTCTCATCTTGTCCATGAATTGGGGAAGTTTTATGAATGAAAAGGCTGCAGTGAGTGAGGGATTGATCAGGATGGGGCATACCATCCATGTCGCTGTTGACGGCAACCTGCCGGATCCACGACAATTTAAAGGTACGAATGATGTTTTGTTTGTTTTGCATGATCATTACGTTTTCACTCCCTTAGACCAAAATTCAGTTCTAAGGCTGCGTTTAGCTGACACGCAGAATGCGGTATAGGGACGCGGAAACCCTGGCGGAAAGATATGCTGTATGCGAAAATGCATTGCATGTCCGCTTCCGCGTTCCGCAATCCGCATTCCGCGTGTCAGCTAAATGCAGCTTTACCCCGATATGCTGAGCATATCAGGGTAAGGATTATCTTTGTAGTATGTTTGCTCAGTAATTAGTTTGTTGGTCTCTGTAGTGATTGGTTTGTTTGCATAGTGTCTGATGTTTCCTTGGCTGAACTGAAAAAAAATGTATTTTGCAAATTGTGTTGTCACTGTAAGTTAGAAAGACTAAGAGCATATATTTTTAACAGAAAAACTGTTTTTGAATTTTTGAAATGGGCTGAAAAATAAGGATTTTAGACCACGTAAATTTTGGTCAGAGTAGTGTTATCCCTCATGATCAAGAACTCTCTTCACAGGATTAGCCCCACACTTGAGTGATCTCATGTTTGTACAGTGGATTAGTGTGGCTTGTGTTTCCCAAATTTCTTGTCCAAGGGGCTGATTTCCTAATGGATTCATACACAGCTTTCATCGAAAACTCGTTTCAGAAATTTCCCTGACGACTTTTTTCAGTCGTGTGTAGTATAATTGCCATTTGCACTGCATACGAAACCGGGCTCGCTGTCCCTGCCTGCACCAACCGATCACTGGTCTTTGTTTTCAAGGCATGAACGTCGAATTCCTCCGCTACAAGTCATCAGACAGTGGGATAACGCCACCAGCACTGATAACAGAGAAAATATCTAACTATCTGTTGGTCCCTGAGAACACCCGTGGCGACTTCCTAACGAACGTGGTTCAGGCCAGGGTCACATGACTGCAAGAAGCTTTTGTACGACAAGGACCTCATCAAAAGAATAGAACAAGAACACTACGATCTCGTCCTAGCTGACCGTATGATTCCTTGCTATTTTTTTCTACCTTACAAACTCAATATTCCGGTTGTCTCTGTGTCTTCGTTGAAAACTCCATGGTTCACGAAAACTCACCATTTGGTTCAATCTAGGCCTTGTTTGTTAACTAAAGACACCAATACATTCTTTAATCGATCGAAAACCCTGTTCGAAGGGATCTTGTTTGAGAGGTTTATTTTGCCTGAAATGTTCCACGACACCAGCCAGTTCATGAATTACGCTCCTGAAAAACCTTATTCCTCTCTTGAAGAGGTGATGCTGAAAACAACGATATTTTTTATATATAACCAAAACGGTATTCTCGATTGTCCGTCGCCTTCAATGCCTAATCAAGTATCAGTGGGTGGTTTGACTGGGAGACCTCCAAAACCGCTCGAACATCACTATCAACAGTTTGTGGATGAGTCTAGACATGGTGTGGTTATTATGTCCCTCGGATCGGGGATTGCATATGTACCAAAGGATATCTTTCTGAAGTTTCTGGACGCATTTCGAGCGATAAAACAGAGGGTAATCTGGCGATGTACCAAGACGTATGGGGAAGCAATCCCAGGGCATGTCAAAATTGTAGATTGGATGCCACAGAATGATCTTTTGGGTCATCCGAATGTGAAACTGTTCATCACTCACAGTGGTAACAACGGACAAACAGAGGCCTTGTATCACGGCGTCCCGATGATCGGGGTGCCAGTGTTCGCAGAGCAGGAATACAACACCGATCGAATCATCAGTAAAGGTTTTGGACTTGGCCTAGATATCCATGATTTTAAATCACAAGAGCTTGTTGATAAGATCAATGAAATCATAAGAAACCCCAGGTATTCCAACGCCATCAAGAAAGCTTCGACCATCCATCGAAGCCTGCCAGACCCGCGCAACACTAGTGCATTCTGGATTGATCACGTGATGAAACATGGCAACGATCACCTGACCACAGTACTCAGTGACATGACATTTGTTCAGTTTTTTATGTTAGATATTTTCACGTTTTTGATTGTTGTGGCTTTCATCGTGTTCATCCTAGTGAAGAAACTGATCAGACTCGTTGTCGGAAAACTTGTTGGAGACGGTGTTGACAAAAAGAAGAAAGTTGATTGAGACAGAGTGGTGAATGTGAATCAGTTGGCTGTGGAATCATCATGTGTTTACATTGAAACCAAATAGGTTTGTTCAGCCATTCGTGGCGACATAAGTTGCGCTTCCACTACAAAAAAGCCGGTATTTGTCCGCTCTTGTTCTGCTTCCATTACAGAATTGCCGGGTTTAATAAGTCCGGTTCTATTAAGCGCGGATCTATTTAGTTTGGATAGGTCATGCACAGTCGCAAGCAACCGTGGAGCCACCTGTAGCCGAGCATAATACTACAAATAGATCCGGTGTTATTGCCATTCCACTACAAAATTTATCCGCATCTAGATTCGGAGTATGATCGGCTATGCTATCCGAACTAAATAGATCCGCACTTAATAGAACCGGACTTATCAAACCCGGCAATTCTGTAATGGAAGCAGAATAAGAGCGGACAAATACCGGCTTTTTTTGTAGTGGAAGCGCAACTATAATCAACAATATCAATACGTCTCTCTTGAACGTAATAAATATTGTTCACGAAGTGACGTTATTTTCGTACCAGATCACTTCTTGTTGGGCACTAGGTGCTCCTTATTCTCATGCCTGATTTTTCGTTTCCAGATACTTTTCTCTCGCACCGCGAAACCATTCTCCATGAAACCGCGTCAGAAACAGTAGAGTGTTACATTATTGTGTCCAACCTGGTCCACCCACCTTAGAACCCAAGATTTAGTCGTATTTTTCTTATTTTGGGGCTAAAATGAACATATTCTGTGTACCTTTGTCTTCCGCAATAACTGACGCCTTTTGGGCCTGATTTAGCAATCGAATCGTGTATGGGAATATGAGATGTCTAGGATGATCCCTATGATTTTTCGCAAGGATAAAGGCAGGGATTCGGATTATTTTTATCCGTGAATTAGGGACATTTTATGCCTTGATCTTGAAGCAGCCGTTCATGTTTTAGGCCTACATGTATGCTGACGTTTTTTACCCACTGCCCACTGGCCTGAATAGGTACAATAAATATCCTCTTTTTTTACCCGAGCGGATGTCTTCTCTAGCGGTATTCTGGCTGAATGGTAACATTTAAAGGGGCAGTCTGCTGATGGTGTCAATACATTCCATGAGAAGGCCTTCTGATTTAAGAGGGAAGTCTGGGTATGGGTATTGGTGATATGCCGGGGATGTAAAAGTCACGGCGAGACAAGATCACGTACCTAGTGCCCAAAACGTCGCTAGACTTGTCACAAGGGTTTATTCAGTAAATATTGCACCAAATGGCACGAAGTTTCGTCACTAAGTGTAATGTAACGCCAAGTTGTGTCTCGTATAGTAGAATTTACATATCATTTGCGTTTTTTTCGAGAAATCGACACTTTTGTTTGGGGCACAATCGCGATGTATGGACGAATGTATAGAGCATCATCAAAATGAATTTTGGTGAAAGAAATAACGAGGACATGCGCAAAAATCATAAAGATTACCACCACTACACGACGATATGTATCCACATTTCGTTCTCTATTTATGTTCAGCCGAATTTAATCCTTAATCACCGAGAAATAAGTAGATAAGTCCTGAATTACCGCAGCAGACGACGAGTCAGGTCGCCATTGTTACTGATCCAATAACCGACGTGTATTAGAGAACACAATGCTGCAAGTGCAAGTGACGATGTGTATGCCTACACATATCTGTGCACGAATGTTTAGGTACCGGTAGCCTTCTTGGTACTGAAATAATGGGATGACTTAATCTGCCTATGGATGAGTTGATAATATATTGGGGTCAGTGTTGATCATCCTCCCACAGCAGGGGTTTTTACCTCGCTCCTCTTCATCCGCTCACACAACCCCTGCCGACATTCGCCGGAATCCGTGGAGTATCAAAGCCATTCCAGCAAATGTTCATCCCCACCATCTCATCCCAAGAAGGCCGCTGATTGATACACATGAACTACGCAGGTTTGAACAAAGCTGACAAAGCAGGTCAACATGAAATTACTCCCTCGGCGTATCTGTTTGGCGACGTGTGGCCTGAGAATGATATACATTCTGTGCGATGAATGTAGGATAGGCTGAACTCAACTAAGGTTGAATCCAGCGGTGTAAGTAGGTTAATGACCCGCATGGGTCAGCGTAGCCAATGTCAGCTGCTTGGCTGTGAATATTACAAGGGCCGTTATACATGTATACGTGTAACTGATCTCTAGTTAGGGTGAGGTGGGGAAGCTGAGGTACTTCAGCACTGTTTTGTGCGTGACACTACGAGACAATCTACGTGTAATGCATGTCATCTTAAGGTGACTCAGAAAGGCGTTCGCTGATTGGGCGCATTTTCTCGTGCCCCAAGTACCCCAGCAAATCAGGCGGATGTCCTCAGGGGTTTGTCTGCGGTGACGAAGGGAGCGAGCAGTAAGAACGCCTGATATTCTCAGGATGGTGTTGATGGTAAATAGAGGCCATCGCCGCATTTGGGTTTTAATCGGAATCAGAATTGTGTCACGAAATACAGTATTTGCTGATGCTGCGGCGAGCCCGGTAAAGCATTTGGTTCACCGTTGCGGCTATGAGTGGTTGTCGATGGCAATGGGTTCGAGCCCGGGTAGTGGAATAATTTTTCTCCATTTCTTTTCTTTTACACAGGTTTTCTCTGTTTGGAAGTAACGACTTGTCCCGCTATCGATTTTCTTCCGCTGTCCAAAACAACTATTCCCCCAGCAACTGCACTCTCGTTGTATGAATGATCTGAACGTCACTTCGTGAATCCTGTCGCCACCAGGCTTGTTAGTCACTTTTTATTGCATGTCATCAGCTATATAAAATATCACCTATTTCTTATTAGCCAATTTATATCATTTCATCATCTGTATTATTTCATACAATTCCAATCAAAATCTGTATATATATTGTAATTTCCTCACTATGCCCCATGTGGGTTCTTGATTAAATAAACAGAATTTGAATTTGAATTTGAATTTATTGACATGGATATTCCGACAATATTTTAACCTAAGTTGAGTTCAGCCTGGCCTACAGGCATCGCTCAGAATGTATATCGTTTTCAGGCCACGTCGCGAAACAGAATACACGGCTGTAGGCCTTTATGAAACATGATGTTTTTAAGTTCAATGTATTTCCCACATGACATTTAGTTCACTTCGGCATCAACTTTTTGGACATATAATTTTGATTTTTTCGTCGTGTCAAAACCATTAATATTTAGTGCTGAAACTCACAATAGATGGATAATATCCATATATTTGCATGTCTAAAATATCAAGGGCCCAGCTTTTATAGTGTTGAAATTGTTGAAAAATCCTTAGGGGGTCATTTGGGGGGGGGGCACCCGATATATACCCCTAGATCAGATGACCTACACCAAGTTTCGGTCCGATTCGATTCTTAGCTTGGCCTCCAGGTGGCCAAAACCAGAAACACAAAAGTGCAATAACTCCTGAACTAATGACTGGATCGTCTCCAAATTTTTATCAAAGGTGTATGTATCTAATTAGGATAGATAATAGGGAGGTTTCGCAACTTGACGAACTACGAACTACGAACACGAAATACGAAAATAGAGTTCGTATTTCGTATTAAGCAAATTTTTGGTTTCGCATAAAATACGAAATACGAAATACGAATGCCCGTTACATGCGCAGTAGCTGTCGTAGAAGGCGGTTTTACTAAAATTGGCGACTGCAGATGAAGTGGAGCAGGTGT
This sequence comes from Notospermus geniculatus, assembly GCA_002633025.1. Lineage (NCBI taxonomy): Eukaryota > Metazoa > Nemertea > Pilidiophora > Heteronemertea > Lineidae > Notospermus > Notospermus geniculatus. Next base: position 232,884 of record NMRB01000124.1, on the reverse strand, counting down.
AATGTATGAGCATGCTGTGAGCTTATGCCCGCTGTACACGATCAAACACCCTGCCAACACCTCAAACGAAGGCTCAGAACATGATAGGCCAGGGGGCGCCATCTTATTTGTCTTCGAGCTGTGGAGGTGTCAACATCCTCTGGTGAGCTCCTGCTGAACACTTTTTTGAAAGAAAAAAAACTAGACCCAGCTGGGAATCGAACCCACGCTCTGTTATCTTTGTTTCACCGTCTTCCCCATTCGCCCACCGAACTTAATGGTAGGCTTCCCAGGTTTTCTAACTCGAAGGCCTACGCCTATGACGAACACAAATCATGACCGTGTCAGTTGGCTCGTTGGCTGAGTGGATAGAGTGGTCGACTACAAATCAGAAGGTCGACGGTTCGAATCCCGTCTATGACTATAATTTTTTTTGTATGGAATAGGCTGAATTGAAGTTCTGAATGTCAGAGTTCGGTTCGGACTTGGCTCTTCGACGCAAAACGCACGACAAATCTGCAAAATCTTCGTGCCTTCTATCTACCAAAGACGAAATCCGACATCTGGTCACACATAAAATGATTACGTCTTACACAAACCATTACTGATCTCGTAATTCGTACTGCGCGTTCGGCCGATCCGAAAAAAGTGGTCTAGTTTGACAATGGAAATTGCCCCTGTACAAGAGGCGAGGAACAACGAACGTCCACCTACGAACTGAAATAAGCAAAAATTGATGACGTATTACGCTTTTCGTGTTCGGTTTTCGTAGTTCGTAATGCTGCGAAACCTCCCTAATGTGAAGAACAGACGTAGACGAAGCGACGTGTCGGGCCCGCGTACATCATGTACAGCACACATGTGTTTCTACAGCGATCGAGGGCAGCGATGTGTTTAGGCTCTAATATTTCATTAAATATTTATGTAAGGCTAAGGACAGGTCATGTCAACCTTCGCCAGGTTGATTATACCCCTTTTCTTACTTCTCGTATATGTGATTCAGTCATATCGTGTGAGAAATCATACTTTTATTGAGTGAAAATCGCGATCTACGTGATTGCGCCGCCATGTTGAACACTCAGAATTGACTCCGATTCATAGCTGCAGTTTCACTGGCATGTTTCCCGACTTTGGGTCATAATCTTTTGGATTGGTGAGATAAATTCACTATTCCCTATTAGAGAATAATAGTCTTATTATTAGACCCTTACAACTTGATATGACAATTGTTTGTGACTTTTCCTTAGCCGGGGTTTATAGCGGACCTTCCCCAATGGGGAACCCGCATGACTGCAGATGGCGCAGTCAGTATAGAACCCGAATGACGTACTGACGTCACTTTTTTCGCTGTTGACGTCACGTCGTCAAAGCATGTGTACATTTTTCTTCACAATTTTCCGTGGAAATTTCCCCAAAAGACGTTGTCAGTATTGGCATCCTGTGGCATTTCTGACGAAACAAAGTAGTGATATATGGAGAACTTTGAACATGAAACAGGACAGTGTAATTTAATCAAAATTGAACCAAAGAGAGTGGTTTATTTTGGGGCAAGAAGTAAATGGAAATACTGTTAGAAAATAGGACTTCCGGGTCTTACACTGACAGCGCCACGTCGTGGCGTAGTTCTGCGGGTTCCTCATTGCGCTAATTGTTTACACTCTACTTTTCGCGCCACCGAGCCATGGGGGCGTGGTAAACAGTATGACGGTCGATGGTCCAAGAAGAGAGGGGCGTGCGTACACTCGACGATTGGACGGCGGACAATGTGACGTCGATATTCTGATGAATTGGGCCAATGAAAAGTTACGTCGCGGGTCGCGTCATGACGCTGCGTCATATTGTTGGCTATATAAACCCTGACGCACGTCGTTTCTGGAGACAGGCAATCGAATTATTCGGATTCTTTTATAGCTAGGCCTTGAGTACGATTCTGGACTTTGTTCACGTGTGTGTGTCGACTGTTGCATTGGATATGATTGAAGATGGCGGAAGGGCAGACAAGGTGTGGTACTACACAATATACGATTTCCCGTAATTTCATGCCTGTTTCCTATTAATACCTCTAAGAGAAATTCTCGAGAGGCATGTTCCTTATGATGACGATCAGACGTTCAGACGCTTTTCGGTGTCCGAGACGAGATAACTTAGGGTCACTCGACGAGACGCTAATTGAGACGCAAAACTGTCCTCAATTTCCCGTATTTGTAACTTAGGCCTAGTATATTATTAGCCAGTAACTAAGGCCTACTATTAGTCAGTACGGATACCCCTGGTTTTCACTTGCTCTCATAAAATGCGACCTTTTGACCTCTGGTGACGTCATCGGTGACGTCACCATAATTTGCGTAGCACCAAATTGTAGCTGGTCCCGTATCCTTTCCAATGATCGTCTGTAAAATCATCTGTAAAAGGCATTCTTATTTCCCCTACCCCTAAATTTCGGCTAAAAATGTCGAGGTCAAAATTTAGATTTGGGCCCAGATAGCCAATTCGCAAGATGATCTGAACTGTTAACAAGTTATTTCCTGTGGAAAATCATTATACCTACCCAAAAACTCGCAAGAAAAAAGTATAACATGCATGACCACCTCCTTCAGGATACTATAGGCTTCAGCGCAATTCTAACGGTTCCGGTAGGCCACCTGTAAGGACTTCTGTGGATCCGGTGTAATAGTGGATGCTTTGTGAATAAGGTTCCCTGACCACTGGACTCTTTCAGTAGCCAGTTAGTTATGCCGAATCGGTAGATGTCGTCCTGGGTAATCCTGAGGTTTACCCAGGACCAACCTGGGTAACCCTAAAAGTTACCCAGGACGATCCTGGGTAAACTTTAGTGTACTAAAGGTTACCCAGTTTGCCGATTTGATGGATTTCGTGCGCTGATATATGACTGAAGTAACGTTTTCAAGATCCTCGACCGCAGGTGAAAAAAGCGCGAATTTCAAACTGGGTAAACTTTAGTACACTCAAGTTTACCCAGGATCGTCCTGGGTAACTTTTAGGGTTACCCAGATTGGTCCTGGGTAAACTTTAGGGTTACCCAGGACGACATCTACCGATTCGGCGTTAGTTATGGACTTCAATAGTCCCGCATTGTTGGGTCTTATTACGAGTATAGCCATACAGAAATAAGTGGGCGGAATCACAGGATATGATGAATATGAATTGACTGGTTGAGGTGGAGCACTCTGGTCTTAACACTTTCACGCCCAAGGCCGTGATATCACGGTATCAGTTAGGTGGCCGACACCACCACATTCTTTTGCTCATAACTCAGTTATTATTGGTCCGATTGAGCTGAAATCAGGTGCAAATGAAAGAGAATTAAATTCTACACAAATTGAGCGCGCTTTTGCCGAACATATACACGAGTAGAGGTCTACATGTCCAGTTTGCGCGCCACGCCACCGAGAAATATTTAGCAAATTTATTTGTACGTCAGTGTGCTTTTAAAACTGGCCCTGGCATAACGTAATTATGAATAACTGATGATAGGCTGCCAGGAGCTGATTTATTAAAACAGGCACCATGGGCCTAGCCAAGATGCAGAGCGTCCCATTTCAAGAATAATGTACATCATATTTTGCCGGACAGTTTGAAGACACAGACAGTCCTGAATAGGTAACAACTCTACTGAGAACTAGTTCAGTGTGATTGGGGCATTACACAGCAGATTCTAACCAATGAAAACGCGATATCATAATGAGGGGGCACAGTACGATAATTTATGCACGGGACGTTTTAAACAACGAAGTGATTATTCACACGGACGCCGCGTATGCAGTGACGGATTTTTTGTTGGTCCTAGTCGCTAATTCGGCTTAACGCATTTGTTATACTGTACAGCCTCAAAATATGAAATTCAAGACTATAAATATGAACCCGTATATTATTGTATGGGATCTTGTCTTGAACCAGGTAAAAAATTCCTTGCTCGCGTCATCAGTCAGTTGACTAGCCCACCAATGATGGATTGGACTACAACCCATATGTCGGTGGTTCGAATTCCGTCAGTCCTTTTCAGTTTTTTTCTTTTTTTTGCTCTCTTATTTTCTCAGATAACGGTTGTGACTCTTTGAAATTTCTACATGGAACAATTGGGTTAATTGATCTCTTCTTAATGGTGACACTAATAAAATCGGCTACCATGGCTACTGAGTCTTCATATTACTCTGACCCACAAACCCCAGGGGAGTTAGCTACCGGTATGCGACTGACGAAAACCGACAGGACATCGGCATGCGTCATATAGGTGTCTTACATGTCTTAGGGCCCTTTTAAACGGTGCTGGTTCAAGGAAACCTACCTCCACCCTCCTTTGGTTTGGTTCAGGATGGATTGATCGCTTTTACACGGTGCGGGTTCAGTAACTCGCCTCGATCTAGTTCGAGGTCGGTTCGTTCAAATGCGTGCCACTAGATGGCGTGTATCAACATTTACAGTTACCGCAAGTAAGAAATATCCCAAAAATAATCACTAAAAATCGATAAACCATGCTTCTAACAACATGAGCAGTGCTTGAGAAATCTCGTGCGTGATTTCGTCACAGGTAACTTACAGCAAATGTGCCATAGACATAGACATAGACAGTGATGCCATTCATGTAGCGTGCTCAATCCCGCACGAGGCCGGTGGAGGTCGGTTCGCTTTTACACGAGAGAATAACCAGCCTGAACCTACCTCCACCTTCCACTCACGCGGCGAACTGAACTGGCCCGAGGAATGTGGAGGTCAGTTGTTTCGCTTTTACATGTACACGGGGAAAACGGGGAACGCACCGGCACCGTGTAAAAAGGCCTTTACAGGGTTCCCACTGGTCCTTAAAATCCTTAAAAGTACTTAAATTTGTAAGAGTGATATTTAAGTACATGTACTTAAATGTCCTTAGATTTCAGAAAATGTTGTAAAACTCCTTAAAAGTCCTCAAGTTTTTTTGTCAGGAGCAAAAATAAAATCTCCTCGTATGTTAAGGCGGGGGGCTACCTATGCCAACTTTATTGACGCTCTTTGAAAACAAGCGTCCTAACATATTCATGACAAAAAGTAACTAATTGATGTCAACAAAATGTTTTATCTACAACCTTTATGCTCCCGTTCTGTGAAAGAATTGTTCATTTTGACCAATTACGATGGAGTTAATTAAGTTATAACAAGTTGTAAAAATTGAGTTCGCAAACAATTTTGCAGAGTTGGGATGCGACACATCAGTGCTGTAACATACAGGCCTGATGCCTGCAGTGCCTAACGATCCGTTTTTAGCTCACCCGTGAGCTATAGTCGTCAGTCAGCGTCCGTCGTCCGTTAGCAGGGCACGTTTCGTAACCGCTGGAGCTATTGATATGAAACTTGGTACATATATACCCCTAGGTCAGATGACCTATGACACCAAGTTTCGGTCCGACTCGATTCTTGGCTTGGCCTCCAAAACCAAAAACACAAAAAGTGCAATAACTCCTTAACTAATGACTGGATCATCTCCAAATTTTTATCATAGGTGTATCTAATAAGGATACATAACATATATAACGGGTTTTTGGTTTGACCTACTTTTCAAGGTCACAGAGGTCAAAGTTCGATAAAAGTAACGAACCAGCCGCAGTTCTTAATTATTTCACCGAGAGTCTTCATATCTTGCATAAACGTGTATTAGAGGGGTACCTTCAAAAATTATGAGTTTTTATAAATATCGGACATCCAGTATGGCCGCCAGGTGGCGTAACCTGAAAATCATCCAAGTGCTAAAACTCAGGAACGGCTTGACCCAGATTGCTCAAACTTGATATTTACCTCCCTCTTGATGACCTTTACAAGCACGTCAAATTTCGGCCTGATTAAACTTCCAATATGGCCGCCAGGTGGCGTAACTCGAAAGTCATCAAATGTGCTATAACTCAGGAACGACTTGACTCGGAGCGCTCAAATGTGCTATGTGGCTCCCTCTAGATGACCTTTATGTGCATGTGAAGTCTTGGCCCGATCGGACATCCATAATGGCCGCCAGGTGGCATAACCCCAAAATCATTGAAGTCCTTCAACTTGGGAATGACTTGACTTGACCCAGATTGCTCATAACTGACATGCACCTCTCTCTGTCATTACACTCTTATGTTCAAACGGGTGAGCACATGGTCCATGGACCATTTCATTTACGAAAGTACTTTCCATTTTAATTGGTATAAACTATTTAATGCCAAAAAAGGCTCGATTTACAGTTTTTGAAATATTCCATATTCCCGACCAACTATCCAACAAAGGCGATCGTGTTGCCCTAGAATGCACATATATGGCAATAACATCCAAAAGAAATTTTTCAAATATATGTGTCCAAAAAAGAGAAAACTTGTTTGGGAAATTTGAAAATTTCCATACCGCTGGCAAGTTACTTCTTTGTTATGTAGATTTGCACTATTCGCGCCATTTGAGTAAACTCTGTTCGGCACTTGTGACCAAAGCACCAGCGACAGAGCTGAACAATACCCGCAGGGGTTGGACACAAAAGATTTAGGGTCGGCACGTACACGGAATATTGGTTTTCGAAAACAGTATATCAGGGTGATCGGATTTAATCTGAATGTGAATGACTGGTCGCACAAAGGCCAGTTCCGTGGATTGCCACTAGGGAATCGAATGAGCTCAGCTATAGATAGCCCCCCGCCTTAATTACTCTAAAAATGTCGTTAAATTTTGATTTCTCACCTACGCAGAAGAAAAGTCGGCCTGCCGGCGCCGCCCATTGAACCTTGTCATGTGTACATCTCTACGATCTCTGATGGAGCTTTCTGTGGGCGGTGTGGTTGTTGGTGGAAAATGGTACTTAAATTTGACTACATTTGTCCAAAAAAAGTACTTAAGAAGTCCTTAAAAAAGGATCCTGGAAAAGAGTGGGAACCCTGCTTTAGACGTGGGTCATCACACAGAAACAATAAAGGCTGCGATTGGGCTGCAACACCTGACCTAACAGAGGTCGACCCCTTATAATTTACTCGAACAAATAAATTCATATACTAAAATGGTTCTGCAAGCTTTAAAGGGACCCTCTTGGCAGGTGACTAATAGGATTATTTCAGTGTTGTCGCTTCGTAATAGGTGGCGCTAGCAGCTGACGATCTTCGGGTTTGGGCTCACATATTGATGATCAGTGCATTTTACCTGAAATACATGTCAGAATGGCTTGTTGTACTTGACTCGATGACGCGAAGACTCGATGGCCCGATGACTCGATGACCGCCAAAATTATTCAATGAAATTCAGCTCGTTATTTCTAAGAAGTGGAATGGATCAACTGCGGAAGTGGACCGTCGTAGTGTCGCCAGCTACCATTAGGTGAATTAAGGTTGATATTCAACGTAAATCATGAAATAAAGGATAGCCTCGAACTAGGCCAACAGCTCCTGAGTCCTTGAGAATTTACTATGGGCCCCTTTTGAAAAATTGTAGAGATTGGTCTTGTCTCCCTATTCCAAACCCCGGAGGAGGTATAGCGTTAATTTTCAGCCCTTTTGAGCAATGATCCTACTGCATGTTCCTCACCTTCCTAAAAATGTTGCATAGTAACCCAGTGTTCTGAAATGGGAAACTCGAATTAAAATAAGGCATTCACCAATTATGCAGGAAATTTAATTGGCCTTCTTCGCGCCTTCGAGTCATCGCGCCGTCGAGTCAAGTACAACAAGCCTGTCAGAATTAGATTCTTATGTCAGCCGATTGTGTGGAATGAGCATATCGAAGTGCCTTTTTAAAAGTATGTCCAATTCCACTACTTTTTTTACACAAAGGCTGTCAATCGAACTACGGGACCCTGCGGTCATTTGGGATGTTTTGTTAGTTGCCATCCTCTTGTGTATTAGATTTTTCTGTCATGGCGGAAGTCATATCGATCATTCTTAGCCCTGTTAAGTACGGAAGAAGCCATCACAAGCTATTCATGTTCCTCATTTGGATGGCGCCTTTTACTTGCCCTTGCAAAGGCACCATGGCTTGCTGTCCCATGCTACGGACTGAAGAGCAAGGATGACTATCCCATATGGCGTTGGATTCAAACCTACTCGAGACCTGCCGCTGGGTACAGTTTGTCCAGACAAACTATTCCCAGGGTATAGTTTCCCTTCAGCCTTGTTAAGCGGACGTCATAACCACTAGCCCATCAAGGCTCCATCGAACGACGTTTCGCACACCCTAATCCATCGCAGCACTGGAGTTAGGCTTCCTATACGTAGATTAGAAGTACACTGTATACGAACACGCCAGTTAACAATGGCTTCACAAAAGCCCCGTTTACACGGTCACGGAAAAAGCGATTCGTCCCGGTGTCGTAGATGGTCATGCCCCCCGATATGAGATGCCCCACAACAATAGATTCTGACGGAATAAGGGTCAGCCGGGCACTGACAAACAGAACTTCTGTTACCAGATGTACCCTGAACAGAAGAAGCGGGCATCTGATATCGGGGGCATCACATTCTATGACACCGGCCCGTTTCGTCATCTGGCGATCTACCCCTTTTACACTGGCAGAGATCGGTTACCGTTTACACAGCAGTTTATCGAGCCGATCCGTGCTCGGACCGATCACTTCTAACTGGTGGTCTCGGCACGGTTCGCTTTGGAACCGATCCTGGCACGCTTGTCCCGTTTACACTTGCTGTTTTTTTTGCGATCCGTGCTCGGACCGGTCCGGGCACGGTTATTGTTGCTCAGTGTAAACGTGGCTAAAGGGTTTGCGACCCTGAAGCCATTGTTAATCGACGTGTTCATATACCCCTATACTTCAATGTACAGGAAGCCTAAAGGGCTCCGCACACTAGCGACTAAATTGAGGCGACCAGCGAGGCGACTGTCGACTACGACGTCGCAGGCGATAATCGCCTGTGAAGTCGCTGAGCTATGTCGCACGCGACAGTTTCCTAGGACGATCCGCAAACGGGCGACTGTTTTGCTGGAGACGGTCGCAGTAGCAGTGGACTGGGCCAAGCGACCGAAAGTTCAACATGTTGAACTTTCGGTCGCTTGGTTGCCGCTGTCTTGCATTGTCCTTCTGTCCACTATTTCCGACGGTAAAACTGGCCAATCAGGAAACGTTCCACCGGTCACCTGACAATGTGCACGTGCTGTTTCGTCATTGCCGTCGAAAAGACCGATGTGGACGAATGCGCTCAACACCCACAGGTCTTTCTTGGTCGCTCATGTAGTCGGCAAGTGAATGTGTTTGCAACGAAGCGATCACTGAAGCGATTATGTAAAGAGACCAGTCGGAGGGACTTACCGCGCGACCAAATTGTGTAATTCAGTCGCGTAACAATCTGCCGCAAAGAGGAGACCAAAAGGTAAAAATGTTGAGTCGCTGGCCTGGTGGCAAGGCCGATCGCCCAGAAAATCGCTCGAAAAATCGTGTGCGACATCACTGATCTTCCAAAGAAGCATTTGTCGCAAACAAGTCAACAAAAACTAAAAAATCTGAAAAATGTTCAGTCGCTTCTGTGGTCGCAAGGCCGGTCGCCTACAAAATCGCTCGAAAAAATCGCCAGTGTGCGGAGCCCTTTAGGCTTCCTTTAAGGGCTCCGCACACTGGCGACTAAAATAGGGGCGACTACCAATGCGACTACTACGTCGCCTGCAATAATTACCTTTGAGGCCGACCAGTGATGTTATCCACGACATCACTGATCTTCCAAAGAAGCATTTGTCGCAAACGAGCCAACAAAAACCAAAAAAACTAAAAATATGTTCAGTCGCCTCTTTGGTCGCAAGGGCGGTCGCCTAGAAAATCGCTCGAAAAATCGCCAGTCTGCGGTGCCCTTTACATAGAAATATATTTACATAGAAATATACGGGAAACTAAAACCCCGGTTAACAAAGGCTTGCTCACAACCAGGGGAAGCTATTGTTAACCGGCGTTTTCGTGTACCGTTTACTTCTATGTAAAGGAAGCCTTAACGGTATCTTCAGTGACTCCAGGCTTTTCAGAGATTAGGACTGAGCTCATTAATCGGCTCTTATTCGAATTCTTTGTCATGTTTGTTGCTTGAGCCGATGGCCGCGGTATCAACTGCACTCTCCAATAATAATTCATCATAAACTGTTTTGATAGGAGCTGAACTAGGCCCTGGTATTGTGTATTCGTCCTCGTCCACAGCATCACTGTCACTACCCTTGTCACCAGCGTCTTGTACGTCTCTGTTGAGTCTATAGGGTATTCCCGCCCGTTGACAAGGATTCAGTTCATTAATCTGCTCATACTCTAAGTGTTCGTCACTGGATCCGGTGTCCACGGTTTGAGCAGGGACGTCTTTGTCATGTTTGTTGCTTGAGCCGATGGCCTCGGTATCAGTTGCACTCTGCAATAATAATTCATCGTAAACTGTTTCGATAGGAGCTGAACTAGGCCCTGGTATTGTGTATTCATCCTCGTTCACAGCATCACTGTTGCTACCCTTGTCACAAGCGTCTTGTAGGTCTCTGTTGAGTGTATTGGGTGTTCCCGCCCGTTGACAAGGATTCAGTTCATTAATCTGCTGTTCGTTACTGGATCCGGTGTCCACAGTTTGAGGAGACTGGCTCATCTTTCTTTGCTGTTTTCGGCGTTTTTTGATTGCTGAGAATCTTCGACAACTAGAAAAGACAAAACATAGGTCAAGTTCTGGCTTGTGTTTGGCATTCTGTCAACTCAGGGGACAAAACTTATTCAGCAATAACTGTTTTTTCTGTACTGCTAATGCTACTCTTGTCTTACGAAGGCCTACGTGTCGCTCTCTGAAAATCGTTTGGTGATTTCCACTCGATACCCATGTTGAGTGAAGTAGGCACTATAATTCAAATTTTGATGTTTTTCTCCAGTTTTCACTGAGTCAGATGTAAAGTGACATCTATTCTGACCTTTCTGTCACTGCGGTAACTGACACAGAGGGAGCATCCAGATCAGTGCTACGTGGACGTTTCAAACGACTAAAGCTAGGTGCACGTTGACGGCAAATCTCAATGAGCGGTAGGGGTGTTTTTAAAGTCGACTGACCCAACGCTGCTGGACTCGTCATTCAGCCGGGTCAGTCGACTTTAAAAATACCCCTACCGCATTGAGATTTGCTGTCAATATGCGCCAAGTGTTGGCTCTCAAGTCAAGAAGCCATGTCATACGCGTAATTACCTCTTAATGGCCGCAATTGTTATCCCAAGAATTGTGGCAGTCAGGGTGAACATCACGCAAGAGATCACAAGCAACAAGACATTGAGAGATTGCCCTGTGGAGAAAAAGAAACGTACAGGAACATCCCTGTCTCTGTGTCAGACAACATTTGTCACTCTCCAAGGCGTCCCTAGGGCTGCGATTACATAGAGCTACACGGTATACGGACACGCCCGCTAACAAGTCTTCGCAATAGGTTCGCGACCCAACATACTGTGAAGCCATTGTTAACCAGCGTGACCATGTTCCTCTATGTGTAGCCGCAGCCTTAAAAAATGAACGAACTGCAACAGTGGTCTTACTGTCTTCTTCCGGCCTTTCATCCGTTCCGTCACCTCTTCCTACGCCTGACGGCGTGGTTCCACATTCTTCGCCGCAACCTTGGGACAGGAGAGTGCTCGTAGCTGTAAAATTCAACGAAAAATGTCAACCCCGGCTGTTTTATGCCGAATTGACTCTTCGAGTGTTCCCTTGCCTATCCTCGACCTTCATAGTCCGATGGTTACGTCATTCATTGCACACGACGGCAAAGGCATTGCACCTTGTGCGGCGAAAAGCAACGCGTGTAGATGAGTTTCCCTAGCAGCCATCTTGCCAAAACTAGGAGTCATCGTCATGTGGATTCCCCCTCTGGGGAATGAGACAACCAATCGTCTGTCAATCTGGAAGAAAATTTCCGTGGTGATGACCTAATTTTGACAAGATGGTTGCTAGCGACGCTCATGATTTACTTTCTACGATAAAAATCAAGATCCGGCGGAGGAATAAGTTGCGCGCAAGACGCACTGAGGCTGAAAGGGTAAATGTCGTCCTGGGTATATACAAAGATTACCCAGGATCTCAACCTTCACGAAAACAATACCCTGGGTGTAGTTTCTGTAGCTGAACATCACCCAGCACCCGCAATCAGTGCCTACGAACGAGTCCTATTCAGAAATCCCGTGGAATCTCGCGGTCTCACGCCGCGGTACTTGTTGAGTGTAGCTGTTCATGACATTCCTCAGGCGGTCACGTGCCCACGGGCGAGATAACCACGAATCCAGGTGTCATTCGACGATGCTGGCTGGGTGATGTCCGGCCACCGAAACAACACCCAGGGTATTGTTTTAGTGAAGATTGAGATCCTGGGTAATCTTTGTATATACCCAGGACGATATACATGTAGCTTGGCAAAAATTGATACTCGTGAAACAAAAGTTGCAATATTAAAGAATGTTTCAAAATTTTACTCAATTAATTCCCTCCGCACAAAATCTCTTATTCTGCGACGAAGTGCATCATCAGTGCAGCCATAATAAGTATCTCACAATATCTGGGCAGGCAAGTCTCCTGGGATATGCGCAACGACGCGATGGCAATTATCCCGGTGAATGTGCCAGGCATTTCTGACGGTGTCTTTTTCAAGCTGTATCATTGGCCGTCTTTCTCTTCTCTCAGCCGTTTGGTGAATATGCAGCAAACACATGAATACCATCTACTGAGAATGGTCCTAAAACATGTGACGTAATCTCCCTGGCACCCCTATCGAGCTGATTGAGTAGCGTCATGCATGAATTAGATCTTGGCCAATAGACTAACAGACCTTATTACATTATGCCGAAGGTGTGGTGACGAAAATCATTCTCCAAGCGTGGGGTAGATTGGCGGTAGGGGCATTCATAGTGTAAGACTGTAGTATGGAGACATTTCGTTGGAGAATATTGTACTATAAGTCGCCGCATAAGTAATTTTCGTCCGTTAGGTCGCTTAGCTACAAGCAAACTGCTCACAGCGCCACCTGTCTCCATTCTTCCGACCTAGTGACACTGCCTCCAGGTCCCTACTTTCTCGGCGGAGGATCGTAGTTCCAATACATGCCAAATGGAATTGAACAATTTCATGGGCACGTACATGAAACGTTTTTTCGTCGACCTAATTATCTGATTGGTCAATAGAAGCACGTGAACAAAGGACGCCCTCTGANCATGTAGCCTACGAAAAAAAAACACACACAACCGACTGGAAGACGTACAATAAGGGTGTAGGCCTAGGCCATGATGTTCTTCTTCACCATAATCTTCTTTCACTCTTCTTTCCCCCTTCTTTTTGCAATAGAGCAACATGTGGCCTACGAAAAAAAACACACAACCGACTGGAAGCTGTAAAATACCACCGGTAGGTCCTATATGCGTCCCGAAAAAAAACGTGAAAAACAAACAAACAAAATCCCACTCGACGTGACCTCATTGGCGTTCTCCTACTCTCCAACACACGCACTGCACTCTCCCACCCCAGAGGCCAACCATACACAATTGGCATATAGAATTGTTCCAACTACATGTACGTCATCAAAATCCGAGCTGTTGAATCGCCTGACTTTTTGCATTCATTTCTGCACTGTACTACCCCAAACAACGTGTACATCATAAGCCGGCGGCTGAAACCCATGACGTCACGAAAACCTGCCCTGTTCAACCGTCTGACACAGTGCACACGTTCACTGCCATACATGACGCAGACAAGTACAGCGCTTGCAACAGGCGGCGGCATATCGTTACGTCAACAATACTTGTGCTTGTCTAATTATCTCTAAAAACACCAAAATATCTTTAAATTCAACATCGCTTCCTCAACAGTATGAGTCACTACCTACATCTTTCCCTATTATCTACTGATGGACAGCCATAACAACGAGCAACTTCTTCCCCTTGGTGCCAAACGAACGCCTACAAACCCCAAAATTGTCTATACTATAAAAATATCAGCAGTGATCCACAAAAGCCTTCGTCGTGTACTGCCGCCTATCGGCGGTTCTGGGAACCTTGCGTCTAGCCGTGGAGCAATGGAATTAATATGCGGAAGATGGAGATCCGACATGTTGCGGTTTTAATAATCTGCCAAAGCAATCCGCATGACTGGCGTCAATCGGTGCACATTATACAAGGAGCCAATAGGCTGTTCGCAATCTCACAAGTGAATGCTTGGCAGATTATTAAAACCGCAAATACATGTCGCATTTCCATCTTCCGCATTCCATTACTCCACGGCTAGATTGGGTTAGACTTCACACTGTTGGAAGTAAACACATAAAATAAGAAAGAAATGAGCGCCAGTGGTTGTCTTACTGTTTTGTCCTGGTTTTGGCTCAGGAGTGACCGATGTCTTCTCTTTGCAGGCAAAGGAAAGTGAACTATTTGCTGAAATTTCAAGAAAAAGTAAAGCTATTCAACCAGTATTCTTCCAGTTTAATTCTTGCTGGTCCTCATTCGGTTCACTCCTTAAGGTCGATCTATAGTCATTGGGTTTTCCCCGTGACAAGCGCATTCAAAGCGACCCATTGGCGTGTAAGTTGTAACTGAATGAATCATAAGCCGTGGTTACACTACATAAAAATACCCTTGTTTTTCCAGACCCGTGTCAAACCCGTGTGTACGAAAATCCCGGCGATAGGTCACACTACTACATTGTAGTTCAGTAGCCCGGCGACAGTTGCGCTGCAAACATTGACTCTTCGGTCATTTCTGAATTGGCACACATTGTCGGAGGCTCGAAAACGACGTCACTTAGTGGCTGCGCCATCTGTCGCCGTGCGAAGAACTAACGAAATCACGCCGGGGATTTCGAAAAGCAGCGCGAGATTGCCGTGTCTCAAAAACCCGTGTTTTTCAGACACGGGTTTCTTGAAGCCCGGCAATTCATAGGTGTGACCGCAAAAAACCCGGGGTTTTTATGTAGTGTAACCACGGCTATAATGAATAATAATTTCCTCTACTCCGTTTGCCAATTTTAGGCCGCGTTAGCGCTCGAGTACATGTAGACTTTATTGTTGTCAGTCAATTGTAGGCCTTGGCATTCAATGGGCCGCTGATTTGCGCACACTGGAAACCCACTATCAACTATAGTGAGCGTTTGTTGTAAATAGTAAACAGACCCACGTGAAAAGTTTCAAAATTGCGAGCAGTTTTTCTCCCACTTTTATAAACATTTTTCAAACTTTGAAAATGTAAATGTGTTGTCCGCCAAATGGAGCTTGTCGGTGTAACAGCCGATTCTGGGTTTTTGAAGTAGATGTCCGCGAAATTCACGAAACAGAGAAAATTATGTAGAGTAAAAGCTAAACGTCGTTAGTTATAAGCACAATTAGCATATTTTTTTTTTAAATCTGCGGTTATACCGACATGCGTTAGGTATCGCTGCGTCTTTTCGAACAGAGTTTGCTTCGATTCGACATAGAATGCCGACATAAAGTTGCTCAAGGAAATTTTTTCGGCCTTTCCGAAAAAGTCATGAAAGTCATTTTTCTGGGCAATCCGGAAATAGGATTCATTGATTTAGGGTGAAAGTCCACTTATATATTAGATGCTTCATACGTAACGTACCGTACCAGTAAATGTTTTTGTAACCATTGTTATCAATGAATTATCACGCGTTTAAGTTGGGCAGTTTGGCGCCACGCAGTGGGTATAGATCGACCTTAAGTGATGCCAACGTTAATTTCGTATGAAAGCAACAGAATTTTAAAAACAGACCGACTTGATTTGACGGTCCTTTAGTGTACAATCACTCTACCTTTTAAATGAAGTTCGAAATTGAAGCCAACGCCAGTTTTTCCTTCTGAGTCTGGTCTGGCGTTGATTGTAATGTTTTTCTTTGCAAGCCCCCTCCACTTTGTCTCGCCGTATAGATGGGTTTCTTTTCGGCGATTGTCCCGTCTTATATTCAATATTTGGTTCTTCTTAGCGTGAATGATGTTGACTGATAGATTAGTTGTCGAACGTACAGTTATCTGGCAGACGCGATTCCACCTATCTGTGTTGCTTCTGTTGCAGTTTAGAATGTACTCAAATTGATTGGTGCTGCCAATGGTGTTGGGCAATTCTTTGATGCGACAAGAACGTGTTCCAGCTTAAATGAGAAATAGACTAACATTCTTACATGTACATGTACGTATGTCGTCTAAGATTTTTCTCCTTATTCAGCTTGTTCACCTGATTGTTCTTATCTGCAGGAAAACAGCATCGATACCGTCGAACGATTTTGACTATTTGTTTGACAATACTGGTAGCGACAAGGAATTTCAGGCAGTAGTCCGAGAAATTGCTATGTGCTTTCGTCAGGTAAGCCCAATAGGCCTGCTCTTTCTTCCAAACGTATTTGCAACATTTTAAGGGGTCACGCAAGGTGCACGCTCGATTTGACAAAGCGAATAAGCCCTATCTGCTTTTCATTTCTGTCTCCTCAAAACGCATCTCTACTCCTGCATGCTATGGGGTGAGGGGCCCTTTGGGGCACGTGATCGCAAGACGGCCACAGGCCTGAAGCGGCCTCGGTCAGGGATGTTTTCTCGGTATATATATGTATCATTCTGTCCCCCTCCATGGCAGACGCAATTACCTTAACCACAGGAACCTGACGCAAGGTTAACCCTCATTAGGGTTAGGCCTAGGGTTAAACCGTTGGTGGATCCTAACACTATAGCCTGAGTAAGGGTTAGAACCCTAACCCACTGTAATGAGGGTTATAACCTTCGCGTGGTGACACTCGCGGTGGTTCGCGGGGACTCGCGGGCCAAGTGGAGACAGGGCTTAATAAAAGTATCAAAATACATGTATGTGAAACAAGCCGGGTGGCGACATGGGGTTCGCTATGTCGAATAAGCATGGTTGGGGAGAAGGCAGGAATTAAGGAATGTGGTGAAGTGATGACTGTATGACTGGATAGGCCCAATACATGTTTTACATGCATTCCCATGCGAAATACTACGCAAGGTCATTAAAATACACGATGAAAAATCCAGAAAGGTAGAAGAAGAATAAAAAAAAAATAATTAGTCAAGGCACAGAAAATTTACACGCTCCGGGTATCGAACCCGAGACCTTCTGTTGTATGGGCAGGCGGCTTTGCCACTCGGCCATGGCGACTGTGCACTCTGCGTGGCGCTGATATGCATGTATGTATTGTTTGGATAATGTCAGGCGGCGCTGGAAATTTCCTGTGTTCACATTTCGGCAAAAGATGCGCCCCAACCTCCCCAACGTCAATGTAGATAATGTATCAAAGACTGAAGAAAACATTGCGATTGTAGGCCTATAAAGTACGGGATAAAGTACCGGTACATTACGAACTACATCGCGCATGCATATTAGCCTAAGAAATAGTTCCTCCGCGATGATCAGGTCACGGAATCGCAAGGTTAATGACTTCTCAACTCCTGACCGGTAACTGCTTTAAAATCGTGTCTAATCGTGCGCATTACATAAAATAGCTCCCAATAGCTATTGACAACATTGTCCATGTACATATTTACATTTTTTAGTACAGTTTACAAAGGTTTTAAACACCAGTTTATCTACCGCCCAGCCCCCGTCTGACCTCCCCAAGAAAATGTCTAAAAATAGATTTAGAAATCGCCGAAATTTGTACCTTTCCTGACGTTTGTTCGTACTGCCCAACCAATCAGGTCGACAGCTAATGGTAGACTATCACCAGACGCAATATGATGTTCAAACNCGACAAGATAAATATTGTTTTCTGCAAATAATAACATGTTGAAAAAAGAAGTTCCCTGGTCACGTGAAAGACGAACAAGATGGCGGCCCCACCGACGACGACGGCTGGTGGGGCCCGTCCAAAGGAGAAGTTGCATGATAAAGTGTGTGTATTATGTGACAAGGTAAAGTCGAGGGTGATCAACCTTCGGCTTGAGAAGGCAGACCATGATAACATCGTAGACATTATTACCAGAAGTTTTAATTTGAACCAGAAATACATAAGCCTATCTGGAATCGCCGAGGAGGGTCTTCACATCGAACACATACAAATGCACACTGAGACCGAGTGTGCATTCAGTGACACTGAGCTGGCCCAGCAGAAGTTGAGGTTGAGTGATGTTTTTGTCAATAACGTCTATGGTCTCCCAGGTTTATTTGTATGCGAGCGATGTCACAAAGAGATGGTGTGCCTGGAGAGCAAACAAAACTGCCTGATGAAGCACCTGATGAGATGCATAGGGACAGGAGGAGGATCGAGGGCCAGCAGGTCAAGCCAGCAAAGCACCACAACTGGGCCTAGACCTAGGAGGGGACCTAGGCCTAGGGATGTTGATTTTCCTACTACTTGCAGTGGCAGTGGGCAAATAGCTACCAAAATGCCTGCAGAGAAGAAAGTTGAAGGTAAGACAAAAAACAAGGTCAGGACAGGAGGTCCAAGTCATAGTGTTTAACCTGTAATTGTAGGTTATACAAAAATATCATAACCTTTCTCAATCTCAATTTTTCCACATTCTAGCTGAACTTAATTTATAAAAATGGAGCATTTGAATCACTGACATGACTGCTGAAGACACTCAACCGGCATTAAAAATAATAATTCCAAAACCTGATCAAAAGTGATAGATTTTAACAGAACAGAAAAGGATCTTTGATGTCAGGAGGAGGATCGAGGGCCAGCAGGTCAAGCGTTCATCCATCTTTCAAAATATTTGGTTGGATCTGTGTGGTAAATTGCATTGCATGCTGTGCTGCCTTCTTGAGAAGTCCAAGCTAGCACTCTGCAGGCCTGCCGTACTCTTATGGCCTTTTTTTATTCCTTCACATTCTGATTACAGGTTATGTGTATGTTCGTGATGAAGAGCCACAACGGGTACCGGTACTCGATTCACCCCCTTTGTTGGAGTTCAAGGATGAGGCTTTTGAGGATGATCCAGGTGTGATATCTAGTCCTGCCGGGCCTTCATATGCAGCTGGTGGTAAGCGTCCAAAGGGGACTCCGAGCAGTGGACAATTGGGCCGAAAAAAGCGAATGCGGGTGGTGGATTCTGTGATTGCTTCAGTTGAAAAACTTAAGTTGAGTGGTGTTGAAAAAGATGGAGAGAGGACTGTGAGTGTGAAAAAGAAACTATCATTTTACCAAGATGAGCACAGTTACTCAAAGCAAGTATTAAGTATTAATTCCACGGAAACTAGTGAGATGGCCAAGGATGCACTGAAGGCAATTGATGGCCGTACTGAGCAGGCAAAGCAATTTCTCCATGATTCTGTTCCTTCTCCTAGCCATCATCCTGCCGTAGACTTGAAACTGATGGAAAAAACTCCAAGGGAATCTGTGCTGTGTTTCTTTTCCTCTTCTGTTTTGAAACGGGAGGCAGAGTTGGTCATATTGGCAAATGTTGTGCAAGCCATGATTGATTTCATCAAGACCCCGTCCGTATTAAAGACATTAAGGGATACAGAGTACCTTATGCAGGAAGATATCTTCAGCAAAGTATTCCTTTCCATGAATGAGGCCATGCCATTTCTAACAGAACTTCTGTGCTCGCTTACTTCCTCGAAGGAGCCTTCACATCAGCGAACTGCTACTGTTGCCACCATAATTTCTATGTTAGGGCATAGTCTGGACAATAATGCCTCTGCGATTCAACATGTTATGTCCACCCTTGCAATCAGTGGACATGCCAGTTCAAAGTTGTGGTCACAGTTGAATTATGTCCACATTACACTGTCAGGAAGTAGGAAAATTTCAATACAGGAGAAATATGCTCAATTTGCAGAAAACAGTCTCATTGATGCCATCAAAGACAAAAAATTTGGGAAAATTAATGGAGACAATTTGGACCTTTATGTTAAAACGAAAGAAATTAGGTTGAATCAAAGCAACCTTGACCTTCATTATTTTGCATCAGATTGGACTGCAGACAGGGTGGGTGAGGTTACTGAGGAAATTCTGAACCATTTCAACAGCAGTGGCAGACAGCCCACTGACGAAGATATTGGTTTACAGGACTTCTTAGTTTCCGTGGAAGAATTCCACCTTTTCAGGAACTCCTTGAAAGTTCTGTTGGGTAGAATACTTGCCAAAGACTTCAGTTGCTTCAAATGGATGGAAAAAATCCTGCCAGAACATATTCCACATCCAATGGCCGAAATAATGAAAAAGAAGTCCAGTTCATTCATCCTGCCACTCCAATTGAAAAATGAACAGAAGTATGAAGATTGTTTAGATATCATGGATGCCTACGAAGAAACGATTGACCGACTGTACCGGAAAGCTGGCTTAGGTATGTTGAATTTACTATTTGATCATTTTTTATGTTTTTAATTTGATTTTTGTAGGTAATTTTTGAATGAATAAATGTATACTGAGTGGCGTTCTTTCCATTATTAAAGGAGCACGGTATTCAATCTCAAATGCATTATTTGACTGCCCGAGTGCCGACATAGAGGGAGCCACCTAGTGGCAGTAAGACAAATTACAAAATGTACCTGTCCTTTTTCAGCTGGTGAGCTTGAAAAATTACAAGTTCCTGTTGGGGGAGACCAATTGACAGTTAGGCGTTTTGAAGGTGCGAAGTCTCTGAGAGCTGGTGCTCATCTTGCAAAGGAACGATTTGAGAACTTCATCCCAGTTATTGAACTGTTCCACACCATTATGGACTACCTTGAGGTGAGTAATGACATGAATGATGTGGTTAATTGTGGCTATTGGATCCACTTTCAAAATCCCACTGAATTTGCTGAAAAAAATGTACATTTGTTTTTATTTTCAGAAAATGTATAAGAGATTCCTTAACCTTAAGGCTGTTGGAGATAAAGGAACAGCAGCACACCTGAAAACACTTCTTCAGAGAACAAGCATCAATGGGAAAGTCAAGAGTCGGTATGATGCCCACCTGGATTTCTTCCTTACCATTGGTAGATGTTATTTTCGAGAATTCGTGTGTGAACATTTTGATATGGAGAACAGTCAATCGGTGCCAAAAGGTGTAGTTTTGCCAGAAAACATTGATAGAATGCATCAGGCAAAGCGATCAAAACTGTTCGATGACATCATTGACCCGATATTGGATGGGCTCTTGATCAAGTTTGATCAAAACACAAAGGTGGGTTTATTGTGGGACATTACTGGTACATCATCATTACAAAATTAGTACCTACATGTAATGTGAAATATAGCCATCATGAAATTCATTTGTAAACTTATGATACGTCTCAGCATTGTATTATATTTTAATTAAGATTGCCAAGAATTTGACACTGGTTAGAAAAATAATACCAACATTTTTGGTTGCTACCTGGTAAGTTAGGTTGATTTGAATTATCTAATGGCCAATATCTCATTCAATATTGTAACATTTTATTGCAGAAACCAGCGGCAGACCAGCTCGTAACATTGGACATTCTTGTGAAAGACTCCACAAGCCAAGTGAAGGTCCCGCTGACAGGGGAACTCATCACTGTTGTCTTCAAGATTGGTGGTGTAACTATTCCTGTGTCGTTAGTTTTCAAGAACCTTGGTCTGGCATGGACAGCATACACTGTCAATCTGCCTTCAGGTACAAACTTTGAATTCAAGATAAAACGCCCGTTGACAATCGAGGATGAACCAGATGATCTCAANGACAATCGAGGATGACGAACCAGATGATCTCGACAATTATATCACACAATTTCTTCAGTGGTACTTCATCCTTCTGAACTATGAGGACAGCGTGAAGGAGGGTGATACCTTCAGAGTAAATGTTCTCCTGAAAATGATGATTCCCTATTTCTATTCACATTCACCTCTGTCTAAGTACTTTGTTGAATGTATCGATTACATAATGAAGACGGAGCTGCAACTGAAGCCAGAAACAGCTGTACGTGTCAGGGCCTTATCTTTTGTAAATCTTCGAGGTGGTGCTGGCAGAAACATTGCAATGGACATGAACAAGGAGATGCAAGTGCGCATGTTAAAGGAAGAGATTCGGAGTCTTGGTGCTCACAAGACTGACAAGGCTATACTACGCGCATGTGGTGCTGTTGATATTTTACATAAAATTGTAGAAAATGTGGAATCACAGTTCTCCAAAATCAGGGGGTCAAGCCATCCAAGGAAATCTTCCAAACAAGATGAGGATTTGATAGAAAAAAATCTAAGAAAACTGAGGCCTTTTCAGAAGAAAATCGGCCGAAAACTTCACCATTTTCATGAAATTACAGCCAGTCCATTTTCAGGGTTTGAAAGGCAAGCTTTTGAACATGCTGTAGTGCGGGTAGTGGACAGACTTAAGTATTCTGTTGCTGATGAAATTGAGACTGTTGAAGATGAGTGTTGAAGGGCAGAGTTCATGAAATAATGGTGCATCAAAAGTGGCTACAGTGGGTGGTGTTTGCCACCATTGATACGTAGTTGGAGTTGAATAGTTTATGAATTTTCGGCCACCAGGGCCTTCAGGCACTTTCAAGAAGTACGTTTTGAAAGTAAAATTTTGAAAGTGAGAAGGTATCGCCCTCCTGGTGGTCGAAAATTCGTAAATTTGATGATACGATCACCAAGCTGTACTGTTAATACAAGAAATCAAATGGAGAGGGCTAAATGAAACTTCATGAATAGTCGCAAAGTTTCATGGAGTTCCAAAACTTCTGTACTTGAAAGAACAGCGTTGTACAGGAAATCTAATGGTGGGGGGGGGGG
>NMRB01000124.1:182691-210237 GCA_002633025.1 Notospermus geniculatus | reverse complement strand
TCAGGCGAGCAGTTTTTTGCTCGCCTCACAACAAACGCCCTGTTTATTGTAATTTAACTTCAAATAACAAAAATAGATTACCAACAATTTATAATATCAATATCTGTGATTAAAACAATCTGGTGCCTGGTCCAGCAAGAAAGCACTTGTGGCATTTACTAGAGATTACGAGAGAACATATGTCGCCTCTCCACTTCTTGGGGAATGTGAAATGGTGCCACCCAGTGTAATGTCAAATCAGGGAAATTGACAGTTTTTTTTCTGTTACATGGTGGTGTGGCATTTTTTTTGCCCCAGGGTATAGTGACATTGAATTTTCACTACTTGATTATGAAAAATTAGAGTGCAAAAATATGTACGGTAATTACTACACTCTACAGTGCAGGTAAAAACATCAACACCTTTCCCTATACCCATGCCTTGTCTTTAAAGGCTATAACCTTTGGGCTCCTTGTGACCAATAGATTTCCTATTGTGAGGAACCCAAAGGAAAAAGCTCGCCTTAAAAGACAAGGCCTGGCTAATAGCCTATCATTACATCTTGTTATTGAGGGAACTGGATGTTCAATCGAGTATTATTATAAACTCTTTCCATGAAGATGTCAAATATCCAAAGAATTTACTTTTGCAGAAAACAAGATTGAAGATGCATCATATTTGGCTTCGAACGTCATAAGTGGCCATTTATGAGTTCAGATAAATATCAAGAAGTCAACTTCCAGAAACTTGTGAATTTTCGGCCCCAACCAGGGTTTCTGGATGTTGACTTCTTGATATTTATCATTTTGTGTTTCAATTTTTGTGCTTTCTCGTTCTTTGGATATTTATGAGTTCAGAAGTGATGAAAGGTGATGGGTGTTGATATGAATTTAATTTGTACATACATCGTGACAAAAGTTAATTCATCAGATATGTTCTTTTGGATACGGTAATACAGAAGCGGTATTCACTGGCAAATGGACATTTGACAAAGACAGCAGCATTTTTCTGCTGGTCCACGATACAAAATATTTTCAAATCCAAAGAAATTAACCAGGGTTTGCCTTAAGCAGGATTGAGATTTGCAGAAGGCCCTCATTTCTTCAGTCATACCTTTCCGATTTTGTGCAATGTCTGAGTTGTTGTAATATAGAATAGCTGATGCTTGCTGACCATTCCTACCAGCACGGCCTATTTCCTGAAAATACTGTTGAAGGGTTGTGGGGGGCCTGAAGTGAACAACACGCACAATTGATGGTGCATTCAGCCCCATCCCAAGGGCCACAGTTGCCAAAATCAGACGAACCACTGGCTTGTTTTTTCTCAATTCACTTATGATCAGGTGTTTCATTCTCTTTGTGTACCTAGAGTGATACATTCCAAAAATGCGGTTTTCTGGTATTGGCTCATTTCCATTATACTGTGCATCACCCAACTTTTTTTCAAGATACCTGTAACAATAACCTAACAGTTCTAGATTATCAACATAGATTATTGTTAATGGAAAGTTTTCCATTTTCTCCTGTAGTTCTTCACAGTACGGCCCAATGAGAGCATCATATTTCTCTATTTTCCGGATATTTGGCAATCTTTTCTGAATATCCAGATATATGTTGGTTCTGTCTGGATTTGCTTTCACTATCACTGGTGTGGATGTCATATTCAACTCTTTTGCAATCCTTTTGATTCCATCATCTGTTGCTGTTGCCGTTAGTGCAATTTGCTTTGCTTCAAGGAAGAGAGTATGAAGCTCACCTATCCTCTTAAATTTTGGACGGAATTCCTCACCCCTGAAATGTTTGTTGATGTTTTAGTATTTATTTGGTTGAAGTATTAGATGACTTGTGAACGTTCTGCTAATTTCCAAAGGTCTGCATACCAGAAAATCAATGGTTTGGTGGCAAGAATTTGCCTTTGACAGCCAGTAAAATGGAAATTTGCACCAGATTGCATCAGCATGTGACCATTTCTGGACCAGACCCCCCCCCCCCCCCATGTAAAATATACAGCTTGTATAACCTGATAATACTAGTCAGTTGTTGGCCCTAAGCATTGGAAATCAGCATGGGTAACATATTAGCAAGAGTATATTACCCAAGAACGTATTTTGCATTTTTATTCTACACTGCTGACTGCCATTGCATTTACATGATACTTGATATTTTTTACTATTTAAAATTCAATTGTAATTTTTATATAAATCAGTAATAAAGTTGATTTGTATTTGATAATATATTTATTTTTACCTCTCAAATTTATTGTTTGTAGATGCCTTTTAAAACAAAAGCTCCATATGCCCAATTAAATGCTAGCAGATTTGATTTAGAATGCAACCAGGTATTGGTTAGGGCCACTGGATTAGTTGCTGGCCATCTCCACAGCACATCACCTTTAGAAGGTCCTATTGAGTATTGGTATTTATTACCTACCATTCTGCTATCATATGTACTTCATCAATGGCAACACATTTGACCATCTCCATGTAGACATCTGATGCAAACATTTCTCTGATAGTTTTGGTTGTCAGGGTTTCTGGGTGTGCATAGATAAGAGGATATTGGCCTTCCTGCAATGCTTCGAAGTCAACCTTTTTGGAAAGCAGCACAGGTCTCTCATTAGATGGGTCATCATCATCCTGCCTTGCTCCACTCTCATCTTCACCATCACCAGGCTCTTGAGTGGGGTTAAGTTGGTAAGTACTTGCTGCATCTCCTTCAATATTTAAGGAACATGCACGTACACCGAGCTCAGTCAAACCCATGACCTGATCTTCCATCAATGAATTAAGAGGGGAAACTACAATGCATATAAATGGTTTAGCACCCCCATATTTGTGCTGCAGCATCCATGGCACCAGCTGGAAAATAATGCTCTTTCCAAAGCCAGTTGGCAAAACGCCAATACAGTTTTCTCTGTTAAACACTGCTTTCAGTAGAGTTAGTTGTTCTTCTTTCAACTCGAATTCTATCCCTAATTTTATTTTAGCAAATGAAACAGCTTCCTGGAATTGGTCCATCCCCAGGTACGCCTACCCTGACCAAAATCATCCTTGACATAGACGTGCAGTGATGTGTAGTGACAGTTCTCGCCCACGTGTGCTATGCTGGATGGTTGTTTACATACAATATTAAGTAGGCCACCGGTATTATTGTTTTGATACGATTAAATTTGGATTAACTGTAGTGTGTTACCTGCCTAAAAGCATGTTTAATATCGGTTGTATTGTTTATTATCTCTCGGTTATATTTTTGGGAATATTTCGCTAAAACTTATTCGATTTATTAGCGTCCTATTTCACATCGCGTAGGTAGCTACTTCGCGTGTCCACCAGTGGAGTGATGGCAGCGGCCTCATCACAAATCCCTCCGCGNATTCCACGTTGTAAACATAATTTCGCTATGCAAAGACCTCTATACAGTATCGTTCGTATCTTTAACTCCTTACAAAATCTTGTCTCTGAAAAATTTTTTACTCACAGTCTGCACGGTTTTCTAATGTACTATGAGAATTATTTACTTGGATTGTACAGTAATCTATGCACCATTGAAAACTGTTATGTTTGCAATCGTTGAATGTTTAGTGCCATTTTTTAATACCTACTCTGTATATATTTTTTCCCCTTTTCGACATCATTGTATCAGTTCTATACTTATAACTTTTTCTTGTAACAGTGTACTTCCTTTAAGGGCACAACGTTAGCGATCATCATTATGATCTTGTTGTGGCCCTAACCATTCTAATATTCTATTTCATGTATTTCTGTATGTTTTTTGTGTTGGTCAAATAAACAATCCAATCCAATCCAATCCAATCCCCCTTTTTAGCTCACTGGGGTGAGCTATTACGATGGTGCAGCGTCCGTCGTCCGTCGTGGTCCGTCGTCGTCCGTTAGCAGGGCACGTTTCGTAACCGCTGGAGCTATTGATCTGAAACTTGGTACATATATACCCCTAGGTCAGATGACCCACGACACCAAGTTTCGGTCCGCTTTGACTCTCAGTTCGGCCACCAGGTGGCGGAAACCAAAAACACAAAAAGTGCAATAACACCTGAACTAATGACTAGATCATCTCCAAATTTTTATCATAGGTGTAGCTAATAAGGATACATAACATATATAACGGGTTTTTGATTTGACGTATTTTTCAAGGTCACAGAGGTCAAAGTTCGACAAAAGTGACGAACCTGCCACAGTTTGTCATTATTTCACCGAGCGACTTCGTATCTTGCATAAACATGCATTGGAGGGGTAGGCCTACCTTAAAAAATACCAAGTTTCGGCCCGATTGGACATCCAGTATAGCCGCCAGGTGGCGTAACCTGAAAATCAAGTAAAAAGGATCATCGATTCATAAGATATTAAATTCTATTGAAACAGACATCACACCATCATACAATACCCATGATTGACGTGGTTTTAGGGCCTATAAACATGATAAAAAAGGGAGCATTATTACATAAGGGGTGATGTAACATTTTTCTGACAGAACTGAGCCCCTGACAGTCATGAATAGATAACAACTCTAATAAGGATACATAACATATATAACGGGTTTTTGATTTGACGTACTTTTCAAGGTCACAGAGGTCAAAGTTCGACAAAAGTGACGAACCTGCCACAGTTTGTCATTATTTCACCAAGCGACTTCGTATCTTGCATAAACATGCATTGGAGGGGTAGGCCTACCTTAAAAAATACCAAGTTTCGGCCCGATTGGACATCCAGTATAGCCGCCAGGTGGCGTAACCTGAAAATCAAGTAAGTGCTATTACTTGGGAACGGCTTGACGCAGAGTGCTCAAATTTGATATTTACCTCCACCCAGGTGACCGTTACATGCATGTCAAATTTCGGCCTGATTTGACTTCAAACATGGCCATCAGGTGGCGTAACCCAAAAATCATCAAAGTGCTGTAACTCAGGAACGCCTTAACCCAAAGCGCTCAATTGTGCTATGTGGCCCCCTGCAGAAGACCTTAATGGCCATGTGAAGTTTCGGCCCGATCGGACATCCAATATGGCCGCCAGGTGGCGTAACCCGAAAATAATCAAAGTGCTGTAACTCAGGAATGACTTGACCCAGATTCCTCATAACTGATATGTACCTCCCTCTGTCATTAGACTATGATGTCCAACCCAGTGAGCACATGGTCCATGGACCATTTCATTTACGTAATACGCGGAGAGTATGTGCGTAGGCTTCTGGCGTAACCGACTTGCATTTCGTCGGGGAGCCGAACGCAACGATTTTCCAGTTACGTTACAGGTCTGTGAGCACAAAAACACTGATTTCTCCAATTTCATTTACAAATATCAGAGTGGAAAGTGTATCGACGTCTTTCCAAAACTTTAGGCTCCTGAAGAGGGCATGACAACACACCCAACGTTGTCGGGTTTCGCAGTAACTGATTTTATTTGTGTCAAATTCATTTACAACTGCATTCTGATCACCCACTACACCGCGAAACCTGGTAGCAGTATTTCGTACCAGGGCCCTACATTATACGCAACCCAGTGTGTGAACCAATCAGATAAAAGTAGGTCGAGGAAACGTTTTGTGCACGGCCCCATGAAATACTTCAATTCCATTTTGGCATGTATTGGAATCTCCGCAGAAATAGTCCTGACCTGGTGGGCAATTCTTCGGCAGAAACTGGAAAATGCGAAATCAAATTTGTAGTTACATCTTCCACACTGTGGTTCAGACTGCCATGCAAAAATTCCTGGATATGCAGGAAACTACACTATTGAAATTATAATGCAAAGCATTTCCAATTAAATAGCGACATGAAATAAAGAAAATTAAAAATCATCATTTCTGCATTGAATGCTTCTCACTGACCTTGTTTTTATGCCTATTTTCCAAGCCTCAGTGCACGACCACCAATGCATAAAACTATGTGACCTTAGTTTATTTGGAATCTACAAGACCTGATTGAGGAATAATGGACAGGTGTAACATCATACGCAATGGCTCGATACCATTTTTTAGCCTTTGTTTAACCTTTGTTTCAGAAGATGTAATTCCGTACCGCACACTACCTCAGGAAAATGTCAATTTCTCTAATGTGTATGAGGATTTCGCATTTATTGACATCTTAAATTTTAGCTAGGGGTCTTAGCTCTAATATCTAACTATTAGGGCAATGATAAGTTCTTGAGGGTTTGGGGGAGAATTTTTTTCAAAATCGACGACTTTTTGAAGCAGTTTTCTGCCGTAATTCCGTTAAGCCCGCCGCACACGAGAGAAATTAGCTGAGCAAAATGTCATTCGAGACATTTGACTCAGTCAAAAACCTCCCGTGTGCGGCGGATGATTTTGGGCGGTATACTTCCACGGTGACGTACCGTCACGTCACGGCAACGTGCCATGAAATGCCGTCATGTGATTTCTACGCATGCTCTGTAGCAAAATGACGCGAGTCAAATGACTCGGTCCCGCCGCACACGGTGAGGTTTTTTCCTCGCTAGCCAAAAAATATCAAACACGTTGAATATTTTGCTCAGCGGCCGTTGAGGCAAAAAACTCGCAAGAAATTCGCCGCACACGAGAGGTTTTTGACTGAGTCAAATGCCTCGAATGACATTTTGCTCAGCTAATTTCTCTCGTGTGCGGCGGGCTTTAGCGACATATCAGGCAGCACTGCTCTTCCACCTTGTATAGTAGACTAGGTTTGAGCCCATCCAAAAATAGTTTGGACTGATATGAAACCCATACGACTGGTTTCATCCCAGTATTACATACTGTGAAGGGACTAGAGCTAAAATTATGACGAAATTTTGCTCTGATTGTAATTCCGTTACCGAAGAATTACCCTGTAATCCCGGCAATTGCAATGGTGGATATCTGTACTTAGCCCAAATCAGTGATCGTCTTTTATGTAGGTTTACGCATCCGTATCCGTCTACGTTGTGCTTTCCCAAATGAATTAAGAGGTAACTTGCTAAATTGAACGGACGGAACGTATAGCTTATGTCCATGAAAGCATCGTAGGGCACCAGTGATTGGTCGAATATTATGAATACAGTGTGAGCTTCTGAATGGGGCTTGTGATGTCATCATTGCCTTGGGACCGCCCCTTCACTGACCATCGTCTCCAGCAAGTGTATAGCGTCAGCCTACACCCAGAGCCCACGTTGAAGGTTATTGAACTGTGACGAAACTGATTTCTTTCACTTCGCAAGCTGCGCCATTAGGTGACATAACCAAATTTAAATTCAATAACCACGAATGCCACTTCATTTTCAAACAGAACCCTATTTAAATTCACACTCCATAACCTGCAAATGCTCAACTTTCAATCAGTGTCGGAGTCCTGTGGCGGTTAGCATGGTCATTGTGGTATTGTCAGGCGTATTCCAGAACAGGACATAAAGCCTTGTTCACACGTGCGGCGCGGTGCGATGTGGTGCGATGCGTTGTCAGTTTTGACAAGCGCGGCGTGCCGCGACGCGGTTGGGGTGGTCATGATTAGCGGAAGTGACATCTTTCATGTCATTCAAATTGTGCCAGATAAAGTCTTGTTCACACTGCAGGCTCGGTGCGATGCGAAATTTTTCGCGCCTGATTGTTTCCACTGTTAAGTCTAAAGCTGTCATACTTGCGGTGCGACGCGATGCGGTAAGAAGGCTGTAATCCTTTCTTTGTCCAGATCGCGCCGCGTCGTACCGCGCCTGCAGTATGAACTTCACCCGAAATTCTGGCTATGCGATGCGGCGACCATTGTTTGTTTCCGCGACGTTAGTCACGGACAAAGATGCGGCATCGCACCAGTCTAAATTCGTGTGAATGGATTCTTAAGGCGGTGACAGACTGGCGCGTAAGCAACGCGTCGCAAAGCGTTCAACCAATCGGGGAGGCGGTAACACGGACCGAAACACCTAAGGAAGAATCTAACTGGCGGAACGTCTGCAGGAGGCGGCGCGTACGCGCCAGTCTGTCACCGGCTTTAGCCTTGTGCTCGTATCCTCACGCGGCAGGCGATTCGACGCGGAAAAATACTGTACGAGCGGTCGGGGCGGTGGAAATCGCTCGTCGCATCCTACCCTAACGCATCGCAATGTGAACAGCAATAGGCTTAACAGTGGAAACAATCAGGCGCGAAAAATTTCGCATCGCACCGCGCCTGCAGGTCACGTGACAGGAATTGACCAATCAGCGCGGGCGCGGGGTTACATGGTAAAAGTAGATCTTTAAAAACCCAGTTTTCTCCATTTATCATAGATGATATCGAGTAAAAGGCACTTAGATATTCTGTTTGACACAGAAATAATTAAGAGAAAAATAATTTTCAACTTTTGGGAAAGTTTGATAGTGATGGTATCATAAGCCTGTCTTCCAGTGGGCTAAGTGTATTACTACGCCGATATGGAGTGGCTGCATTGAAATATCGTGCGAAATTACCCCTCATATTTTCAGTACCCCCAAACCCTGAAATTATCACGGTCAATCCACAACGAAAACTTTATGGTTTGAAGCATTAGGCTAGGGGTATGTTGTGTCCAAACGGTTCCTTCCAACGAAACTCTGGGACCAATCTATGAGCACGGGCATCTCGCCATTTCTAATGGTAAATGCATTGGCTACGCATTACAGGTACGTGACCTGCAGTGTGAACAATGCTTAAAGCTGTCTCGGTGAATGGTTCGGCCTCTCTCAGAACGGCAACTTCACCTTCTCCAACTCTCCCTCGCCTTGCCGCCATACTCACAGACGACATGGAGCCGCGTAATGTTCACTTATTATTGCTTTTACAAAAGAACGATAATGAAATGGTAATCGACATCATCTGCAACGAAAAGAAAGGAACACCCCAGCCTGACCACAAAGGTGCAATTATAGCTCACCAGTGTGACCACAACAATACACCTCAGTCACACCTCACTAAAAGGAAAGAAGGCCCTTCAGTCAAACAAATAGGCTGGTTTCTTACACCATGACGACAGCCAATGAAAGAGTGAACGGAGCTACGTTCGATGCAATGTCTTGCAACGTCCTGTTCCAGTATCGCCGTCTGGTGGTACTGCCCTGCTCGGCCAATGAAATCCGTCGTAAGAACTGAACTTAGCGCTGCGTACGTACGTACGTTCAATTTAGCAAGTTACCTAAGGATCCGTGAGAACGCAAACGTACTGGGATACGGAACCGTTTCGGTTTAAGGATAAGTAGCCGGTTCTCAAGCGCTCTTTTGTGAAATAGGTCTCCCTTAACGTGGGTATGTTTATCGCAGACAGGGGAGGAATACTGTGGCCTTTAAAAGTACATTATAAGCCGACGAGGCTGCGGAGGGATTCATGATGAACGCGAGTCAGAATGTAGGTTATGAAAACCATAATGCTACCTCGTTTCCAACCAAAACCAATACAGGTGTAGCAGTAAATAGTGTCCCCCTGTAAAAAGTGTCCACTTCTATTGTTGAATGACGGATTAAGCGGGATGCAATTGTCAGAGATTAGAATGTAACAATAGGACCTTTTGTTCCCCGGACAGTTTTTCCTAGGACATTCTTTCCCTTCACACCTGTACACGATCCAGTATTCACATGGCTTTTGGTGCAATTTTGGCACGTTTCCGACAATACCTGTCTGTTCCAACAGTCTTTTCGTTTGTAAGAAGAATACATAATAGCAAAGTTTAGCACCTTTCCGACTCCGACTCCGACTTCAACTACGAGAATGAATTGCAGTCCGCGCGCCATGGACACCCTTGATAAAAACGATTTGATAGACGTTTTCAATTCGTCAAACACCACAACTTGACGGCCGAAAAATTTGGCCTTATAAATCGGAAGTGCCGATAAAAATGAATATTGAAGTCGTAACCCTAGTCGTTACGACTTGAAATACGACTATAATATTTGCAATTTATATGGACTTCCAATTACGAGTTAAAAGTATTCTGCCACAAAGTTATGTCATTTTACGATTTGCAAACGTCTATCAAATCGTTTTTGTCAAGGATGTCTACAGCGGACTGCAATTCATTCTCGTAGTTGAAGTCGGAGTCGGAGTCGGAAAGGTGCGCAACCTCGCTAATATTTTTCCATCAGAAGTTTTAACTTTAAGTTTTAACCGCACGTTGTTTCTCCTGCAAACCTTTTAAAAAGGTTTGCAGGAGAAACAAGGTACGGTGCGACTTGTTGGGTAAACGGACCAAATTAGGGATTCTCAGCCTGATTATATGAAGCAAATGGTTTATATAACCTTTAAAATCTCCGAAACGTGAGTGCACCTTACAGGTGTGCGATAACGTCGACCAAATTTGCAAATGGCGTGAATCTTATTCACTTTCTAATAGGAAGTATGAATATATGAAGTTTACATTTTGTACACGTATCGTAGCCAATGACCTGTCATGATGGATTGTGATTGGATCCCTCGTCAAATAGCGCCGTCTTTTGATTATCCTTCAGTTTTGGCGCCAATCGTTCCAGTGTTTAGTGGGACCATATCTATGGCCAACTAAACACTGGGGACGAGTGTAAGGAAAACCAGGCACAAGTCTCCAGGACGTGACAAGGCCATTGACTACCCTTTTTGGTCATCAACTCATTCCTGAAGAATCGACTCTCGCTGTTACTGTAACAGCTCGTAACTCATTTCAGCCTTTGTGAGGTAACCATTGCTCTAACCATGAACCATTTCCTCCGGGGAGAATAGGAGCTGTCAGTGAGTTGACCATTAGGTGTCACTGTGGCCCAATTCAATGCATGTAGCGGACCCATTCATTCTTGATCGAACATCAATCACGTGTATTTCCCTGTGTATTGGTCCGCTAGAACTTTGCTGCCATCTGTTGGCAAAATTTGCGCTAACTGCTCCTATTGCGTCCGGTTTTTTCTAGATCGCGTCACAATACTAAAGGGGTATTCGAAAAACATGGACGATAGATGATGGATGATGGACGATGGATGGCTCCTTTCAGCATCATCGATCTCCACTGCCTGGATAGTAATTGGCTCATTTGGAGCTGTGAGTCTTGTGGTGCAGTACAGGGTCCTGGGTTTGATCCTTCGCTCAATAGCGGAAGTCCAAGTCAAAACGTGAAGAATCATAACCATAAACTACACACAACGACTCACTCTAAAAAAATGTTCAGAATTGAACCCACAACCATGCACTACACCATACCGGTGTAACATCTGCCAGTGTTCCCCATCTGTGAGTGTTCCCCTCCTATTGTCTAACGGAATAAGCGGCGAGTTGACAATAGAGGACACACAGAGAAACCTCTCGATCTATCTGCCAGCGTTTCCCAAACAATAAGGGGACACACTCACCCACAGAAACACTGGCAGATATAACACCTGTACTAATAATAAGAGTGTAAGAACCGAAGTATGATACTACTAATTTAGCTACCAACAGGCGTTAGTCAGTGTTAGTGAGGTTGATAACTGATATTCAGCATAAATCATGAAATGAAGGAAAGCATCGAACTACTGAGGCCTACAGCTCCTAAATCCTTGAGAATTTACAATGAGTCCCCTAATTATGGTATGTATCGATATAGCATTAATTTCCAGCCCCTTCCGGCTACAATCACACTGTATGGTTGTTTGCCGGAAGTGTCCCAAGGCGTCAAATGGGGCTATCCAGAATATACTTCAGCCTCTCGATAATAGGGGTCTCTGCTGTACTATAAGTTTTACTATCCACTTTCTGTTCATTGAGTTTCATTGTTTATCTGTTCTTTGGGAAGTTTGACCTTGACCTTGACCTATGATCATCAGGGTTATTACATAATCGAAATTGGCATCCTAAATAACCTAAATATGGGTGTTATCAAACCTCTACTGCTACCACAGACAGAGACATTCCAAATTATCAAGTTTGACCTTGACCTGATCAT
The DNA here is from genome assembly GCA_002633025.1 of Notospermus geniculatus. Classification (NCBI taxonomy): domain Eukaryota; kingdom Metazoa; phylum Nemertea; class Pilidiophora; order Heteronemertea; family Lineidae; genus Notospermus; species Notospermus geniculatus. Next base: position 198,407 of record NMRB01000124.1, on the reverse strand, counting down.
CAAGGTCATTACATAATCAAAATGGGCATGCTCAATAACCTAAGTATGGGTGATATCATGTCTCTACCTCAACCACGGGCAGAGATATTGCAAATTATCAAGTTTGAAAATATCAAAATCTCATGATATCTCAATCACCCGGACACATGAGGCTGAGAATTTTACCACATCCTGTCCTTGGATAAGCAGGCATGAATTAAGACTTGTTTCATGTTGATCAGTTGACAATGTGGCAAGTTATCTCAAAATATCAAATTTCGTGATATTGAACGTCGATATCACCATGACCCAAACATCTCAGGTCAAAAATAATCAGCTCATTTGATTTCTAGGGTATAAAAACCTAAGGGTAGAACTTGTTTCTATTGCTCCAGGTGTTAACTGGTTATAGGAGCCGATTTGTGCCATCAGATAAGAGTGTGGTGGACAAAATATCAAGTCTGATATGATGATTACGTCAATGATGGAGGCATCTGAGGTTGAAAATGATTAGATCACTTTTTCTGCCTGTAAGTGACGCTCCTCTGTTGATAACTCTATTTTTAAGTTTCTGAACAGTCCACCTTCCATACTCTGCCATGTTGCAAACAGTGACACTAGGACTTATAGTGCAGGAGAGCCACCTGGTGGTGTAGTTTTCCCTGGATAGCCCCATTTAACTTGCCATGCTAAGAGGAAATTCATGAAAATGACGAAATGCCCCCGTGATATAGTCGATGACATCATCAGTTTTGTGTCACGTGAATCTTTGAAAGACGCACGTGAAACTTGAACGAAAAGTCAGACTTGAATAAATTCCGCTTCGGCATGCCATAGATGATGACCTCATGGGTTTTGCAGTCACGTAGTCTGCAACATGGTGCTGGTGCTGGCCCCCCTGATCCATCAGAGATCCCCATTAAATGAAGTCTGCAATAGTTATCGAACTAATTACAGAGACCTGGGGACGGATTTTGCGATTCGTGAAGTGCAATTAAAGCAAGCAATTAGGCCTACCTGCAGGGCAGCCTGCAACCTCCATTTTATACCAGCCGATGTTTATCGTAGGCCTGTGCAGTTGTGACTTTAAATTCTTGTTGATGCTGGAGGTATGTCGAAAATGAGACAATTATCATCCAGGCGGTGGAGATCGATGATGCTGAAAGGAGCCATCCATCGTCCATCATCCACCGTCCGTCGTCCATGTTTTTCGAATACTCATACTAAAGGCCTGTTTCCACTAGAGCGATTTTGCGGCGAGCGGTGCGTTTTTCACAGGGGTTTGGATAATCCTTCGATGGTTTAACAATACATAACCTGTTGATTGTCCCAATGCCTGTGAACCGCTGCGGAAACCGCTGTAGTGGAAACAGGCCTTAAGTGAGGTTTCGCAAAACTGACGAAACGCGAAGTACGAATACGAAATTGGACTTCCTTTCCATGACGTAATGTATTTCAGGAGATGGTTGGTACCACAAATATCGCCTGCTGCAAGAGCGTCTTTCATCGTATGACGTTAGACCGATAGAGTTACATTGTACGATGTACAATTTCTGTAGTTTAAACTTTGAAATTTATCTTTCGTTTCGACTTCGTAGACATGTTAGATACGAAGTGGAAATTTAAAAATTCAAGATGCACCCTGCTAAAAATTGAGTGCTTAANACGTCATGGAAATGAAGTCCAATTTGGTATTTCGTACTTCGTGTTTCGTCAGATTAGCGAAACCTCACTACTATAAATAAAAGAAGACGGAACTTCAGCATGCATTTGGCCTGGTCACTGCAGATACTTTGAGATGTGCTTGTATTTTAAACATTGGTCATCTGCTTTCTTTTCCCAGAATGCTGTTCGGGCGTACATCGTACGTAAAACGTACAGACACTGACATAATTTTATCTACACCTGTTACCTTCAATATTTGAAATACTACTGGGCCAATTTTAACAAGGTTTGTTCCTTAGGGAAAATGCATCTTGTTTGTCAACTTTCTGCATCAAAATTGAGGAAACTTCGAAATTAATATATCGTAATTATGTAATAGCTCATCAGAAAAAAAACACGAAATTTAAACTTTTTATTATTTATCTTTTTAGTGATTTTTCTCCAAGTATGCTAGTATGGAACGTTCTGAGGATTTTGGCTTTTGTTTCATATGAATATCATGAGTGGTAGCCGAGATAGGCCAATTTGCGACTATCAAAAGTTTGATAATCTTTTCAGGAAATGTTGATGCCATTAGATAAAGCTAACCTCAGAATATGGGTTTTCAAAATACTGATAAATAAAAAGGCAATTTCCAGAGTGTTTGCGACTTTTCGACCCCAACCGGGGTCTTCTTCAGGCTGGAACTTTACAATCCGAAACTCTAGAACAGACTGTTTCGGATTGTAAAGTTCCAGCCTGAAGAAGACCCCGGTTGGGGTCGAAAATTCGGATTTTAAAGTTCCAGCCTGAAGAAGACCCCGGTTGGGGTCGAAAATTCGCAAACACTCTGGAAATTGCCTTTTTATTTATCATATATTGTGTGTCAATTTTTGTGCTTTTCTTCTCTTTGGATTTTCAAAATACTGGAGTTTTTTTATGCTAACTGGGCAGAAAATTGCATATTTTTTTAATATATCAAAATGTTGATATTTTGAAAAATATGCTTAATTTCTAACCAAATTGTTCTAAAAGTACCAAACTTCATACTTCACGTTTTTAGATGAGCTCCGTCTGCTGATATCAAAATTGTGTGAAAAATTGGAAACTCTTAAATTCCCCTCCCCCCCCCCCTCCATGATAATCTCAAAATATCTCAGGAACCACTCAAATGAAAAAAAGCTCCGAATCCTAAGAACTTCCACTTTATCAAAAACGCAACAAAAAGATCCCCCCAAAAATTACATAAAAGCATGTTCGTTTTTAGGATATTTTCTATCCGCTATCACGATATTTCCAAATTTTTCAAAATTTTGATGCAGATATACTCTAAACTCCCACTTACCTGTCCCATTCCTGAACTCGGAAAAAAATGACTAAATCCTCAATTGAAGGTAATGGGGTGGGGTATGGTCAGAAACATTAATGTCTTGTCCAATTACTTGTCCCACTCCCGAGCCTGAAAAGAATGACAGCGTGCGATATCTCCAACTTCGGATTTGGTCGTTTTTAGGCTTGCCCGCGCATGCGTGGCAAGCCTATTTCGAAGGAGGGGGAACCGAGCATTCTTCTGAGCAGCGTTCGCCATATAACATCGTCGAAGACGGCAGAACGGCTGCACTCGTGCGTGGGAGAGTGGCCTTGGCGAGGACATTATCATAATTAATAATACCGCGACCACTCTCGCCCCAGGAATCTTCGCGTACTTTGTCCCCATGCTTAAGTATAGCCGTAAAACCTGGGTGCTGTAAAACGTCGTAGACATCGACGCATTTCACCTGTTTGCGAACAGATAATCCCTTTTACACGGCATAAAGTGATAAAACCAAGCGAGAAGGAACAATTAGCTATCTATTGGCGCTAGTGACAAGGTGCTGTTGGCTTCCTGAGTGGAGTGGTACTGGCTCATTTCTTCGAATCGGCATCATATCGCCAAGAAGTTTAATTTTTTTTATTTCATGCTAAACCACAGACAAAAANAAAAAAGATTCGTCAAAAAATAAAGGCGCTAGAGCGCTAACGAACCAAAAGTTTACGGACGTACCGCCGTACCGCCGTATCGCCGTACGGCCGTACGGACTGACGCACGACAGACCACCACTCAATGACCCCAACCACAGCATAAGCCCTGCTGGGCCTTGTGGCCAAGCGGGCTAACAAACCGTGTAAAAATTGCCCCATTCATATTTGAAATATTCAAGGTATCAGGTGTAGATAAACGTATGTCAATGACAGTACATGTACTTACAACACACAATTGGTAACGGTACGGTGCACGAAGTGCTCCACCGTTGGCTGACGCAGGATTGCGCGACGTTGGAGACAACCTCAGCCTTTCCTTCCAATCAATTGCTCCAGTCGTTGAACAAATACTGCTCGAAATTTTGCCCCGCTGACACAATAGAGAAGGAAGTTGATAGCGTGATTTGAATATGTCATGGCTCTGGATGAATATCGAAGGAGGTAAGCGAGGGCTAAATGCTTTGCTGTATCGTATTTAAACACGTCATCCTCATACATCTCACCGAAATATATAGGTTCAACTGTATAATAAATCTGGTTCGGTAATGCGAGAATGATGAAGGCGATGCTGACGACGACCAACATTGTAGTCACACTTCCGAGATTAGAATCTTTCTGGGCCTGCTCGTCCAACATGGCCCGCCTTTTTCTTTTGTTAATAACGAGTGCTGACACTATGGAGGTGTTGCAAATTGTGATACCGATAAAGGGTATACCGGCGTACATTAAAAGACTTATAATGGCCCACTCGTTGAAGTAAAATACATAATAATATGGTAAATCGTCAGAGGAAATATCACAAACTCCATAATCTGGATAAATTTGGAAATATATAAGGTGGTGAAAATTAAATGAAAATATTAAAAGGAAGATACCTGCCAGTACAACATATACGCACCTCTTCGAGCAGATAAATCGGGCTTTTAAAGGAAACAAGACGCATATCAACCTCTCCATTGTGAGCAGGACGATGCACCATGACGAGAACATCAATGTGAACTCCGTCAGAAAGACATGGCTTTTACACAGCCAATTGGATAGGCCTATGATCCGTACGTCGATTCCGTACCCAAGCGCAAGAACGAAGTCAAGACAGCCGACGTAGAGGACGGCTAGATCAGTAACAGAGAGAGTCATCATGAGGATACGGGTGGATATGCTACCCATGTTTACACTGGATACCACCAACATCGTCATGAAATTAAAAATTGTACCAAATGCAATTATTAAAGGGCCAATGCAGGCCACAATAAACCATGCTGCATTGGCTTCCCAAATGTCAAGTTCTAGCAGTCGTCTTAGAGAGTAGTCATAATAGTCCGCGGTCGGTTTCGCCGATACGAGATTGGCCATAATGCATTTATGAAGGGGTTAGAGGGCAATGGTATACATTGCGTACCAAACCACAACCATAACTGCCTTTAGGAGCTATGGGCAGGCATAAGAAATAGTGATTCGATGAGTTGCTTGAAATAAAAAACGCCACACAAAATACCATGATTGGATTCAGTGTGTGTAAACCTGAATCGACATTATCGAGCGATTTTCTGCTTCCACGATATACGACGAGCAGAAACCAAACATATAGGCCTGCACCGAAGCTGTCCGTAATTGTAGCCAAACCGCGGACAATTACTCTTCTGCCGATCATATTTCCGAGTCAATTACAGCCACCCTCAGGGCTGTTGGTTTTGCATACTGGCTTAGTACGTGACGCAATACTGTCACGGTAAAACAAAAGTAGGCCTACACACTACTGATGATTAAACATCTACGATCAATGGACAGCACAATTGCTACATGTAAAATCAAAGAAGTTGGACACGTAATGGAATGCCAAAAGATAATTTATTCAGAAACAAGAGGCGAATGGGCCTGGCGCTCAGCTGACATTGACAATGACCTGCCAACGCAACTGGTTGACACAGGGGACAAGAGAGACAAGTACAAATACATGTACTTCACTTTTTTATGGTTAACAAACATCGGAAAGCAATATCAGAGATGGGGCAACTACTGGCGATATTGGAAGTTGGATCACGCCTGCAATTGTTATGGTGCACCCTCTCACCCATATCACAATGCCTCGAAGATATGATCAAGTGGTTCTCAAGGTATTGAGCAGACTGCAAAATCCAATATGACCACCAGGTGGCCATTTTGGAAGTTGGAGCAAAAATTATGTGGTGCACCCTCTGACCCAATATCACTATACATGTACCTCTAAAATATGAAGTTGATTGACGACCAAGCGGTTCTCAAGTTACGGAGCAGAATGCAAAATCAAAGATGGCCATCAGGCTGCCATTTCGGAAGTTGGAGCAGACCTAAATTCATATGGTGCACCCTCTGACCCATATCACTATACCTCTAAAATTGATTGACCCTCACCATGCGTCTAAAATATGAAGTTGATTGACCAAGTGATTCTCAAGTTATGGAGCAGAATGCGAAATCCAAAGATGGCCACCAGGCAGCCATAATGGAAGTTGGAGCAGACCTAAAATTGATGTAGTGCTCCCACTGACCCATCACTATGGCTCTAAAATATGGTTGACCAAGCGGTTCTAAAGTTATGGAACAGAATGCAAAATCCAAGATGGCCACCACGTGGCCATATTGGAAGTTGGAGCAGGCCTAAAATTGATATGGTGACCCATATCACTATGCGTCTAAATACTCTAAATTCCCACTTACCTGTCCCATTCCTGAACTCCGAAAAAATGACTTATGGCCGCTGTACACGATCAATCATTTTCATCAAACTTTTCCGTCACTCATTTTGATCAGATTCATGCTGTAAATGCTCCCTTTACTGAGTTTGACTGTTTTACCCCAAAGATCAAAGATGGGGTAGCAATTAAGACCATAAGTGTGAAAACAGTGACATAATTTTACCTTGATTTACCTTGATCTTCAGGGTTAGGAAGACAATTATTGTCTTGTAAATACCCCGGGGTTGCTTGCGCGAAGTAACGAATCTACAGGTCCTTTGAATGTGTTGAGGGAGTCGGCATTTATAGCTTCCTGCGGGAGTTTGTTCCAGAAGTCTATAATTCTGATGCTGAAAAAGTTCTTCCTGATATCAAGTCTGGAGTGCGGCTTAAAGAATTTCTGACTGTGTCCTCTATTTCTTATCGTTATCTCTCTCGCTGGTACAAAAAAGACGTCCATGTCTACATCTGTCCATCCTTAGTAGATCTTGAAAGTTTGTAATAAATCGGCCCTTTTCCTTCTTGTTTCCAGGGATGTCAAGTTCAACTGCCGTAGTCTCTCCGGATATGATAGCTGTTTTAGTTCCGGTATCATCCTTGTAAATCGTCTTTGGGTATTTTCAAGCAGTAGGATTTCCCTTTTCAAATGAGGTGACCAAACCTGTGCCGCATAATCTAGGTGGGGTCTAATCAATGCTTTATATAACTGTAACATCATTACCTTGTCCTTGTAGTGGATGTTGCGATAATCATCCCCATAACTTGATTTGCCTTTTTGACCTTCTCTGCAATATGATATTTCGGATTGAGAGACTCATGCAACGTTACGCCAAGGTCCTTCTCTTCAGATACTTCAAGTACAGGGACTGAATCCAGTTGATACTCGGATCTTAAATTGTTCCTCCCCACGTGCATCACTTTGCATTTTCTCGCATTGAACAACGTTTGCCACTCGCTTGACCAGTCTACCAGCTTGTTGATATTCCTTTGAAGTGATTCACATTCTAATCTTGTATTCACTTCGGCCCACATTTTGTAGTCGTCCGCAAACTTAATGATCTTGGCCTCAACGTTGTCCTCTATGTCACTGATGTATGTCAAAAAGAGAAGCGGTCCCAGTACCGATCCTTGTGGTACTCCACTCGTTACTGACTGGTTGCAAGATCTCTGTCCATTTAGTACCACCCTCTGTTGACGATCACACAACCACGACTCGATCCATCTTGATAGTTTCCCTGTTATTCCAGCTGAATGGGTCAATGTCGTCCTGGGTATACCTTATGTTTACCCAGCATCATTCTGGGTAATCACTTTCTTTACCCAGAATCATCCTGGGTAAACATAAGGATCCTTAACTTTACCCAGCTTGGAGATCCCGCTGAATCGTACTGGTCGTTCACCTGCATCCGAGGATTGGTACTGCGCACGCAGAGCACTCATGAAGTAGGCCTAAATGTGTCGTACAACATTCATGACATTCGTCGCGATGGAGCCTGTGATTTAGAATGTTTTGGTTGTTGGATTGTACTCAACCAGCTGAACGCCAGGCATTGTTTTTGAAAAAAAAGTTCTTCCAGTGCCGGACCACGGTCTGTCCACATTTTGGTCATCCGCCCCGTCTTCATCGGAAGAAGCATACTTATACTCGGCCTGTTTGAAGCTCAGTATACAAGTAAAAAAGAAAATATACGTGAAGGCTGGCTTAACTTGAATTTCGATCATTTCGGCCACTTCATTTCGGCTGATTCGATCATTTCGGACACTTCACTTCGACCCGTTTGGATCATTTCGGACACTCCTTTTCGGCCGTTTGTATCATTTCGGCCCGTTTGGATCATTTCGTACACTTCAATTCGACCCAATTGGATCATTTCGGCCCGTTTGGATCATTTCGGACACTTCATTTCGACCCGTTTGGATCATTTCGCCCCGTTTGGATCATTTCGGACACTTCATTTCGGCCGTTCTATCATTTCGGCCATTTCATTTCGGGTTTTAGTAAGTGTAAAATATGAAAATAGGTGAATTTTTTTATAATTCTTCCATCCTATTTCGACGATTTCGAAATTTCGGCCGTTTCGATCATTTCGGCCATTCCGTTCCGTTATGCGGGCCTCACATTCCCGGAGACCATATCCCGGACATCATACGAATGCAAAAATTTGAATTTACTGCCGGTGGTGTTCCGGTGGTGATCCCGGAAGGAGGTTGGAACAGACGGCGCCACGATGCATACTTGAACAACACACGAAGTCTACCCGAAGGTCCCGATTGTCACACGAAGGTTACACGAAACTTAACATTTCTTAACCCATGGTCACAAGAATGTTATACGAAGGCTACACGACGTCGTGAAAACTTCGTGTGACGTTCGTATGACCACACGATGGTTACTCGAAGGCCAGCCGAACCACCCACGTGACCTGCCATGGTATAAAACTCCATGTGACCGTTGCTTCGATTTTCTGCTTATCCTGCTCTCTGATGTAAAATAAAAGCAGCAGAGCTGCAGCGTTCTTTTTTCTTGTTTCTTCATCATTGCAGTATGGCATTTTGGACACTGCAATGTGCTTACACACACTGATCATTATTGCAACATAGGTTTTTTCTAAATTTCTCGGAAGTCGGTCATCAATGTTTGATTCCCAAATATGGATGTGGTACTTTGAGTTGTTGTACACCTGATGGTTCGAAGAGTTTTGAGGAAAAGTGGATATATCATGAAAATATCAGAATATCAAAATATCATCATTTTGCTATCTCGAAAAGATTGAAGTGCATGACTACCAGATTTTTACAAAATGAAGACAATTAAAATTAACTATGAAAAAATTGCGCTGAAAATGCGCATCATTTTCGTGTTAATATAAAAAGATGACCAAATTCGTCAAAAATCATGTTTTTTTATAGAAAAGTTGATTTTTCTTGATAACTGTAGCCTTTCATTGGATGAAACTGGCATGGCTGAGACACATGGGATGCAGCTTTTCATCTGCAGCGGAATCTCATGTAGAATCTCACTTTTTCAGTTTTTGATATTTTTTGATAATATCAAAAAATACCTTTTCTAGAGTTTCAGATTGTAAAGTTCCACTTGAAAAAGACCCCGGCTGGGGTCGAAAATTCGTGAATTCTGGAGATTGACTTCTTGCTTATTATCATTTTGTGTGTCAATTTTGTGCTATTCTGTATCTTGGTTTGTTTTGATAATATCAAATATCTTTGTTCACAACTGATATTTTTTTGATTTTTTGCTTGTAAGTCCTTGCTCATCATCAGGCTTCATTATCCTGAAAAGGACGAGTGATCCAGTATCGCATGAAGATTTTGTCATTTTCATGTTTGGATATTTCTTTTTCATGGCTTGATATTTTCATCAGCAGTGAGATTTTTCAATCCAAATTTTCAACACCATGTTTTGCCATGGACCGTCCTATATACTGCCTGACTGTATATTTGAAAATAGATGTAAAAAATAGTAAAGGCACAAGAGAAATTAAGAAAAAAACCGATGGTGCAATATTAATAGGCCTACTAATGATCAGTATAATCATGTAGATAATAAAGCTTTGAGATTTGCATGCAGTTCTGCATTGGAGAAATGCTCTGGAATGACTGAAGAAGCGATTCGGACGATGGTGTTATATAGGTGCAGGTCTGTGAAAGACTATAGGGCCCGACGTCGTGTTGCCATCTAGTACCCTCCGTGATAGTTAAAACTGGCAACCCGATGGCAACCCGCAGGTCTCACGACCTCGTGTAGCCATCTAGTAGACCATCGTGAGCCTTCGCATGAGCTTCGAGTCAGCGTCGAGTGACGTTTGAGCCGAAGTTGATACGAGCATTATGCGATGGCTACACGATGGGTACACGATGACCATACGATGGACCCGATGTCCACACGAAAGCTACACGAAGGGATAAGTTCGTGTGACCATCGGCCAATTTTTTGACATGCCAAAAAAAATTCGCTCACACACGAAGTTGTTCCCGGACCCCCCAAAAGCCCCAAGATGGTCATACGATGACACACGAAGGCCACACGGACATCCCGATTTAGAGCCGAAGTCGGAAAAATTGGAAATTATTGACCTTCGTTACATTACATTAAAATCGCCCAATATTGTCTATAGAACCAACCTCTTCAACAATGCCGAATTTGGCGCTCGGTTCTCAACTCAATATTTTTTTTTTATTGACCTTCGTGTGATGTCCGGGATGTTAGGTCCGATAATGTGTGACGCGGCCTTTACCAAATTTCATCCTCGAACGCAGGAGAACGATCATCGCGATTCGGTGGGAATCCCAAGCTGGGTAAAGTTAAGGATCCTTATGTTTAAAAGAAAAGGATTACCCAGGATGATCCTGGGTAAACATAAGGTATACCCAGGACGACATCGACCCATTCAGCGTTATTCCATGCGCTTCCAAATTCAATATTTATCTCTTGTGCGGTACTTTATCAAACGCTTTAGCGAAGTCGAGATACACGACATCCACAGGGCTACCCCGATCCAGACAGCTAGTCACATCTTCTAAAAATTCCAGGAGATTGCTGGTACAAGACCTGTTCTTCGTAAACCCATGTTGTGTCTTCTTTACTAGCTTGTTTTCTTCCAAATGATGGGTCATTGCTCCTCTAAGCACTTTCGCAAAAAGTTTGCCAATCTGACTGGTCAAACTTACAGGACGACAGTTTGACGCCTCACTTTTCAGTCCTTTTTAAATAGCGACGTCACATTTGCTTGTTTCCAATCGTTCGGTACCTTGTTCTCATCCAGCGTCCTTCTAAATAACACTGTAAGGATTGGTGCCAACTCCGTAGCTGTCTCCTTCAGAAATCTAGGCCCTATACCATCTGGCCCTGGTGCTTTGCCTAACTTGAAGCTCAACAACATCTTCTTCACCTCTTCAACGTCTATGTGGACGTCTAGTAAGGGGTCATCGCCTGTGTACATCCTTCTCGGAATAGGCAAATTTCTTGTGTCTTCTTTCGTAAATACCGATGTGAAAAATTCGTTCAGCATGGTGGCCTGCTTCTTATCGTCGGTCACGGTGTTCCCACCTCCATCTTTAAGTGGTCCGACAGTATCTTTCACCTTGGTTTTGGTCCGCATGTACGCATAAAAACTCTTGGGATCAGTCTTAATGTTCTGCACAAGCTTTTGTTCAAATTTCCTCTTTGATCTCCTAATCTCTTCCAACGAACACACCAGAGCCCCCGAATGTGTTTTAAATTGTGTGACAAACCAGCGTAGCTATCCAGGCCGTCAGGCCTCTAGTCTAGACATCCTGTAAGTCTTAAACTCATCCATCGCTTATTTCTTTAAGTCCTCGACTAGTGTCTGGATCTCTTGACCACGGCCCGGAATTGATCTTGACTATCAAGGTTTGTAACATCGCTTCATTGAGAGATGTATTGCAATGAATCTTGACATTGTTCGATGGTACCATTCGACCTGCCCGTTCGCAGATCAGCTGAGAATCTTTAGGGTGCGTGACGTCAATACATTACCACGGAAATGAAGTCAAATTTCGTATTTCGTACTTCGCGTTTCGTCGAATTAGCGAAACCTATAACTGATGAGTCCAACAAAGGCTCCGTCTGAGAGAGTTTAAGGTGATGTAGGCTTGTAGTGAGGCATCTGGCATTTAGTGTGAAATTCCAAAGTACACGTCAACAGAACGGCGACTTCATTGAGAGTTGTATTGCAATGAATTAAGACATTGTTCGATCCATTCGACGGGACGACACCGACAATGTCAACAGCACACAAAGTGTTTGACCTCTCCGTTCACAGATCAGCTACATGAGCAGGGATTCTTTAGGGTGCGTCTGAATCTTTTACCGGTCAGACAGTACACGTAGAAATTTACACAGTTGTTTAGGTTAGAGAAAAGGTTAGCAATATTAGCAAACCAAAGGAATTGGTATGACTGGGCGATAAATAAAAAACGCGAATCAATTGTGAATAACGCAAAAATCATCTCTATAAAAATATTAGGCAACTCTAGTATCAGAAATACAATAACGACTGCAAGGACACGGACTGTTGTCGTACGGATGTTTTCATTAGCTTTGCCACCGCTGGTCAACTTACTCATTACAGCTGAAACTTTTAACCCCAACAATAACCGGCAGGTGAAATATAGCAGGCTGGAAAATGGGAGAAAGAACAGCACCAGATTCCAAACAATACCATTGAATATGATGCGAAATAATCTGAATTCCAGTGAATTCGGGTTCATTCGCGATTGCCATTTCGGTTTGTAGGAATCAGTGCACGGGTCGTATTTCCAGCCAGGATAACCGAAGGACAAAACAGGACCTTGAAAAAAGAGGGCAAAAACGCCTGCTAGGGTGCACATGATATGTGCATTCCTGACTGTACAAAGGGTCTTTGCCCGCAGCGGTTTACACACAGCAACGAAGCGTTCAATAGTCATACACACTGTGACGTATGTGCAAAATGTCTTTGAACCGAAATGCACTGCGTTAATATACTCCTTAGTCAGCTCGTAAAAATACTGATATCCATAGAATATTTCGTAGTAGAGACTATAGAGAAACATCGTGCGGCGAAGCGCGAAAAAGACCAGCGTGATCGAGTCCCCGACGGCAAGGTAGCTCAAGAAGACCAAAGTTGACGTGAACGGTCTCTCCTTCCTTAGAACCACGAAGGCGAGGATGTTGTTGATAACTCCCACAAGGGCTACGATTGGGATAAGGAATAGGGTGATGTACATGGCCCTCCCCGCTCTGGTGGAGAGAATACTGCTGGAAATCGTCTTGAACTGGTAACACTGTAATGGGCCCGTGCTATTCGTTGTATTTTCGATGTCTGTGTTTCCCAGCGAACATGACGTCGAGATCTCCATTGATAGATATATCAGGCTAAACACATAATCTTGGGATCGTAGCATTAAGCCGTGTTTACCTGACAACCGTTATCCGTTATGCGATACGACGTTATCCGCCAAAGCATTGGCTCCCCCAATCAATGCGTTAGGGGTGTCTATTAAAACTGACTGACCTGGCTGAATGATGAGTCGAGAGCGTTGGGTCAGTCGACTTTAAAAATACCCCTAAGGCCCCGATTACATAGAAGTATACGGTATACGAAAACGCTGGTTAACAATGGCTTCACGGTCGCGAATCCTTTGTGAGGCCTTTGTTAACCGGCGTTTTCGTATACCATATACTTCTATGTAATTGGGGCCTAACGGATCGAGTTTCGAGTGTACCGTAGGCCTACAACAGGCTGTAGACTTGTTACTGTTGTGAAATACTGATAGGCTGCATCATATCATGATATGTAGTTACGGGATGTAGGTAGGCCTACACGGTCATGACGTGGACGGGGGACGCCGTGCCAACAGCAATGAGCATGACACCGCGCTGGTTTTACAGCTCAAACTCGTTAACGAAAATGAGTTGAAACACCAAATTTCTCAGAGAGCTGCAGTAGACCACTGAGATCCGACTGTACGCCTTACTTCCTCAGATTCGATGACATTTCTATCTCCAGTTATAGATTTTTGTAGCCGGTCCTTTTCATTTTCTTCCGAGTCGGCCATTTTGACACGGAGGTTTGCAAAACGCGGACTCGGAATACGTCGATCGCACGGCTTCGCGCAGTACTGATTCCCTAGCGTGATCCTGTTTAAACTAGGCCCCCTATCACACAGCACTTCATTGCTGGCCTTGGCCAGCTCTTGTTACAAATACGCCTACTGGAACAAATTCTAATTTTCGATGTGATCACTTGTATACATTAAAGTCTGGCAACATCAAACTTCGACCTAATGGAATGCGGAAGTCATGTAATGTGACAGAGCTTTGCGGTTTATAATCATGCCTGTCGATCACTTGTGGTCGTTCCCCGATTGTTCGCGTTGTCCACTGGTCATTCAATAGCCGCGTGTGATTAAAGGTCCGTGGAAAATCCAACGATCAATTTCCTAGCTTCCGCATTCCATTAGGTCAAAGATAGATGTTGCCAGACTTTATCAATGAGCACAAGAATCTTGTGCCGGGTTCCAGGTCTCGGTCGAGGAACGATGGTGGCGACCTCTTCAGATTGCTGCAAGAGGTGCTGACGTGCGTCTGACAACCAGCCACATAACGGAATGCCACGGAACTAGGAATTTGGTCCACTATCATGGTGGGCGTGGAAAAAATGAGTACTCCCGATTATGTTATGCTTTTTATGATTATGCTATATCCAGTAAGCCGATATTAAGAGTACTCACTGTGACATTTTGTTGTCTCCAGATAAGAGCGCAGTATGTCATCAAGAAAATTTGACTGGAGAGGGTCGTACGTCTACTTGAGATATCAGTTATGTTTATCGAGTTTCAAAGATCTCAACTCAAGATCCAAAAGTAACTTCTTTTACGAAGTGATTTTTATCTCAAGTGGAGACGAATATATTTCTGTGTGCGAAATGACAAAATTCTCGCCTAAAATCGCCGCGATAGTGGCGCGCGGCCCATAGTGTCCAGATCAGCATAAACTACATGTATTTCAATGGAGCCTCGGAGCACGATTCGACGATCGAATGGCAGTTCAATTCACATTATAAGACCGTCTACAAATCCATCTCACAAGATGCAATTTACTTATTCTCATGAGATTGGATCGGAGGACAGCTACACGGAGCAACTGCCAAATGACTAGTCGCCAAGTAACTAGCGAACGCGAGTGACGTCAGTAGGCAGCCACGTGACTAACCCACTTGCGTTCGAACGCCGTTTCTTGTACAGGAATTCCTCTTCCTAAATCTTTTGTCCTGAAGGAGGTCGCGGGCTTAGGTAATCCGAACGTGTGCAAGAAAATGTGAATTAGGGGATTTTTAGATCTTAATTAGTTTATAACCAAAGAGAAGAAAAGCACAAAAATTGACACACAATATATGATAAATAAAAAGGCAATTTCCAGAGTGTTTGCGAATTTTCGACCCCAACCGGGGTCTTCTTCAGGCTGGAACTTTACAATCCGAAACTCTAGAACAGTCTGAGCTGAAACCCAAATGTAGATTAGAAGTATCCCATCCAAACAGGACGTGACAGCAATTAAGGAAAGAATACAAGCCCCAAAAAGTGGTTGCTCAACCTAACAGAAATGTAATTAGTGAATGTAAGGCTTGAATAGGCTGAAAGGAAGGGTGTATAATATACATTGTAGCTTGGAGGAATTAAACTAACAGTATAATTATACTAACAGTACAATACCCCAAGACTATAGTAAGAGTAATTTATATTAAACAAATGAATGAGGAAGTGATAAAAAATTAGGCCTAGAAAAAGAAATGAAGAAAGAGATAATAAGAAATGAAGGGGCAACAGTAAAGAAAG
>NMRB01000124.1:163258-181083 GCA_002633025.1 Notospermus geniculatus | reverse complement strand
TATGTTAACTTCTTTGTCTTCAAACCATTGTTTGCCATATTTGGTAGGAACCAAATAGTTTTATTGTACGAACGTCTCGTCAATACTGTGGTTTCCTTTTGTAGGCCTCGACCATGTCGACGTGCATGGCTTAATGTGCCAGGGAATTCCTATTATATTCCAAATAGGGCACCAACCAATCAAATTTCGTTCCGGACCTTTTCCACTACATGCATTGACTTCTAACAGTCGTGACACGTCCACCATGCATTTGACGAAGTTACACGCGTCTAAGTCTTAAACACCCTTTTTGAATTCGGCCCATTTTATATCATTTATTTACATGTACAATATGTGACTGTCCATTAATTTAATATCCCTCCACACCTGTTACGTATGATGTATACGACATAGAAAGAATTGCGTTTGCGGATAAAGCTACGAAGTTCCTTTTGGTCGTCATTGCTGGCCAATTCGTAAGGTCTACATGCACATGAATGCCAGCTTGGAATTTTGCTGAGGCTGAATCGGTTAATGTCGTCCTGGGTACCCCTCATTATTACCCTGGGTATTCTGGGTAATCCTTTTTGTTACCCAGGACGATCCTGGGTATAAATAAGGTACCTTAACATTACCCACTTTCCATCTGCGCTCGAGGTACGGTACTATCTTATTCTAACCCGCCACAAATTTATACACGTGCATTTTGACCTGGTGATTGTCAGCAGCTGTCAGAACATGCAGAATGGCTACTCGCGTTAAAGACATTTTAAAAGGAAGAGAGCTGAAGAAAAATCTGGTGGTAATGATAGATAAAAGTTGAAAGCAGGTGTCAAAGTTGATGCGAAACTGAAGTGGCTTGCACGCGACACCATGATATGCACTGGGAGGGGCAATTGCAAGCGAGAATGTGAACGCATGTACCACAACCTCGGACGCCGGTGGAAAATGGCGCGGATTTTAAAACTGGGTAATGTTAAGGTACCTTATTTGTACCCAGGACGATCCTGGGTAACAAAAAGGATTACCCTGGGTAATAATGAGGTGTACCCAGGACGACATTAACTGATTCAGCCTACAGGAATTCTAATCACCACCAATAAAAGGTGATTTTACTGTATATTTCGTCCATGACCCTATGGTAGATAATACATGATTGGTGAACCATACGTTCCGAGTATGAATAGGGGGCGGGCTAGTATTCATGATCTTTGAATAGTTAAATAGAAATTGATGACGAATATTCAATTACCAACAAATACGATCAATTAGGTTTTTTTCTCGATGCAGCAGGCCAAGTTTTTTCCCGTCAGGCCAAGTTTTTTTCCCGTTTTTCTCCCGATCACTAAGATCGGGAACCATATTGTTTTTGGTCATGGTATCTGTGTGTGTGTGTGTGTGTGTCTGTTAAACTGGCACATTTCGCTATCTATCATAAGGACCAGGGGCATGAAACTTGGTGGAGTGGTAGGCCCTAGCCAGGGCTTAAAACAGCACAGAAAAAAATTGCGATTTGACCTACATTATGCCCTCCAGGGGGCGTTTTCCGTAAAATGGAAAACCTCAATAACTTCTGAACTAATGACTGGATCATTCGAAATTTTTATCATAGGTGTATCTAATGAGGATACATAACATATGTTACAGGTTTTTGATTTGACCTACTTTTCAAGGTCAAAGTTCACCAGGTGGCCGTGGCCAAAACCAAAAACACAAAAAGTGCAATAACTCCTGATGCAATGACTGGATCATTTCCAAATTTACATGTAGATGTATCTAATTAAGATACATAATATATGTAACGGGTTTTTGATTTGACCTACTTTTCAAGGTCACAGAGGTCAGAGGTGTATAAAAGTAAAGAACCTGTCACAGTTTGCCATTATTTCACTGAGCAACTTCCTATCTTGCCCAAACGTGTATTAGAAGGGTACCTTCAAAAAAACCAAGTTTCGGCGCGATCGGACGTCCAACATGGCCGCCAGGTGGCGTAACCTGAGAATCATTTGAGTGCTATAACTCAGGGACGGCTTGACCCGGAGTGCTCAAACATGACATGTACCTCCCTCTAGCTTTAGGTACATCTCAAATTTCGACTTGATTTGTATTTGTATTTCATTTTTGTATTTCATTTTTCCGTCAGGGCCGACGCTATAGCATTATTGGCCCTGTAAAGCGCGAACAAGTCTGCTTCTTAATCAATAAACTGCGTCTTACACGTGACCATTATTAGGTGGTCAAGTAGGCCTACTTTGTCTAAGCCACAACAGCCTTAAACCCTTTTCTTCCGTATGAGACACGGACACGTCCAATCAGAAATTGCACTCTGTCCGGGCACTCTGTAGGGCGAAACAGGGTGCGATTAGCTCATTTTAGCATTGTCTGGGTGATTAATCTCGTACCCAGATCTACCTCATCCGAGGGTATCTCTGGCAAGGGCTACGACCTGACCAAAATTTCTGGTCAACCGCTGGCAGCGTGCCAAAATGTTTGTTTCAGACAACATTTCGTTCTCCGATGACTAAAAAATATCATATATGCCAAATGAAATGGCCAGGACCATTGTGCTCACCTCTGTGATAAGTCTCCGTGTGGTTAAGTGTAAAACTGTGACTCTCATGGTGAATGTTGAAGGATCAGTAGGCCTACATTTGTGCAGGGTGCCTAGATATATCTTCACACTAAATCACAAAACTCTATGTCAAACAGCCATGAAATGTGCCACCAAACAGTGAATTTTGAACTTTGACCTCTGTGACCTTGAAAAGTACGTCAAATCAAAAACCCGTGATTTATGTGATGTAGTCTCATCAGAGGAACGCACCATAAAAGTTTCGTGGTTCTGGCGAACAGCGTTCAGGAGATACGGCCAAAATAAGGTTTTCACAAAGCGCCCCCTACAGGCCAGAGTAAACAAGCAGCAGCGCTAAGTTTCGGTCCAGAGATAGTTTTTACCATAGGGTACCTGTACCCCAAATTTCAAGTTTGTAACCCAAGCGGTTTAGAAACGTGCACCTCCTGTTAACGACGACGACGACGACGGACGACGTCAGTATACGTTCAGTATTTGTTTACGTTCAAGAGTTTTGGTAGATACCTAATGATGTACACCCAATAATTCAGTGGTCTCGGCCTCCGCTCGAAGCTGTCACCCTCAAGCACTGAAACAT
Source organism: Notospermus geniculatus (assembly GCA_002633025.1). NCBI lineage: Eukaryota > Metazoa > Nemertea > Pilidiophora > Heteronemertea > Lineidae > Notospermus > Notospermus geniculatus. The sequence continues at coordinate 177,934 of NMRB01000124.1, read as the reverse complement.
TTGGTGCCAAAGTCTGTTTCTGAACACCAGATGTCACTACCAGTTGTTGACGAAAGCGCGGGATCAACCAGCCAATGACCGATCCCCTTTCAAACAACCTTAGGCGTTGTTGCTTCTATGGACGCAATCACGGCAATCCAAAGAATGCTGAAGGCGAAGTACTTACACCGCTGTATTGTCCCACATCGGGTCGTATATGACGTTGAGTATGTTAACGTTTCATTTCGCAGTGAATGTATTCCAAAAGGTGGTGCAAAATAACACGAAAAGTCTGAAATATGCCACGATACTTGTCACGTGACCAAAGCGGCCAATAAGAAAATGTTTCATGTTTTCCCCTAGTTACGTGAAATACTGGTGGCTGATTAGTTGATGACATTTTGCGCCGTCTAGTGTTCAGAAACATGATTAGGCCCCATCTGTGCCAGTGGTTGAGAGCTCGAGGCCACTGGGGACGAGTGTACTAATGATGCTGCCAACCGGTCAAGCAGACAATTTTATTGTTTTCCCGCCACCTGTCTGGCTTGTTGCCAAGGGCTATCACGTCATAGCTGGTTGATGATTTAAGGTGCCGCTCCACATAACAGTTTTCTGTCGAAAGTTTGCTGTCAGATAGTAAACTGTCAAACGCCTATCCCGTGGAAGTTGTTCAGCTGGTGACTGTATAACAGCATAAAGCAATCAAGCATAAAATAAAGGTTTAACTGCGAACGATGAGCTTACTGAGGGATACACTTCCTGTGTTGCCACCAGATGTCTCTCACTGCCTGAATTTTGGCTTTACGTAATAGGCAGGAGCTTCAACTTTTTTGTGTGGTGGTGGGGTACATGAGTCTGTCAACTTGATGCCTTGAATTCCATTTCTGAGGGTAACAGAGATATTTTCAGCACAGTTAGTGTTCCATGTGCAAATGTACGTTCGCCTATTCAAATATACAGAGATGACCCTGCGCACACATCGTTCGTGGGGTTCTCATTAATTCAGTCCTTTTGTATCATAAGATCAACCAGTCGGAATTCAACAGCATTTGCAGTAACCATGTAGAAGGGTCCTGCCCATCATATGGAAAAGTCAGAATGAGGTTTAAAGGGATACTGTACACATTTATAAAATGCTAAATTTGAAAGTTGAACCTTTATGATTGATTCCTTTATGATGACAGTCATCAGTAACTAGCTGAACAACTTCCATGGGATAGTGGTTGGACCACTGACAGCAAACTTTCGACAGAAAATGCTCATGTGCAGCGGCACCTTTAGGCCTGTCATATTGCCTGTGTGGATCAAGTTCACTTCGCATACTATAGATTAACCTTGTTTAACCCGTATGCACCTTTCCTCAACATGTTTGCAAATTTCCAGGTTGCGTTTTTGCCATGAGAAATGTATACTGGTTTATTATATTGTCTCCTTACCAGTTTTCGTCGGCAAAAAATGGTCATGAGATGCGTTGGTCAGAGCTAAAATACATCCTCAAATGCCGGCAGACAGGGGGCGCGCGCTGCCGACTTCCTCGGCAGATGACTTTGTCACTGACTGGTTCAACATACTGTAGCGCCACGCTACTTGAAAATCCTGGCGAGAACGCTGCGTGTGTTGAATTGTGCAGCCATCTAAGACACAGGGGCAAGCTACCAGCAAACCATGAACTATGAACCAAAAGATCCAATGGAAAGGTTGAATTTGTACTCCATCCGCCCCAAACCACATGTACAGGTACAGTATATGAAGAACCACACCATTGTGAGACTAATGCCGAACATTTTATTTGACTCGAGCCTTTATCTATTCGACCGCCTGCGAACTGATTACCGATATTTCGAATTGCTCCAATTACCAGCTATACCGCGACTCAATCGGGTTCACTTTTTTTACCTGTCGCCCGAAGGCGATGTGAAGATTTATATGTGAAGTAGGCCTTCGGCAATAAAGTGTTATTTCCGTCGCCTATACATGGTGACATTTGTGGACAGGAGGGAATTGACAGATTTAACTGTATCAAGGACAGGGTGAGAAACGAAGACAAGTCACATTAAGGCACAGGCGTTGGCCCATCTGGTACCGACAAGGAAAATAAAAATGCGATCTTTCTAACAACTTTCCTCTTGTCCAAGTGCGCAGTCGTGAATACCATGGCAACGATCCAAGATGGCGGCTAGCAAACCTCACTTGCATTTTGGTTCCCGAGGCCACCACTAGGGCTAGAAGGCGTCAGCTCTGGCTGTCATTTTATTGCGTCTTTTAGCATATCATGTAAGACCGAGAGAGTTGTGGTGCATCTTGAATTTTGAAATTTCCACTTCGTATCTACGAAGTGGAAACGAAAGATAAATATTCCGAAGTTCAATATACAGTACACCGTAACTCTATCGGTCATCTAACTTCAAAGACGCTCTTGCAGCAGCCGATAGTTGTCGGATCAACTACCTCCTGAAATACATTACGTCGTCATGGAAATGAAGTCCAATTTCGTATTTCGTACTTTGGTTTCGTCGGATTTCGTCTGGGGGGGGGGAGGGGTCTGCATTTTGGGGCCTGTCATTTCGTCTTTTTTAATTCTCTGGCTTCATCGTTGTTGGGGCCATGCCGTGGACAATTAAGACTGTTCGTACATTGCATTGCAGACTACCTACATTGTCTCTTTTATTTGAAAAGAGGCTAATAAAGCTAAAAATAAATATGAAGCCAGACATTTGATTTTTTTCGTCTTTTGAGGGGGAGAGGGGGTTCATGGAGAGACTATAGTACGTTTGAGTCATCTGGAGCTCGATCGGCGGACCTTCGGTTGTCAGGCAGACCTTGGTATTGTTGGTTGAAGTCTGGCTATTGAAATGCGTTTTATTGACAGGACACTTCCTGCCAATCCCATGCCCATGCCTGTGTTCAATTTCAAATCAAGGTCTAGTTGTATGTTCAATTTCAAATCAAGGTTCAGCTGGTTAGAAAACAATGTGCGTTGGACCGTTTAGAGTAAACCCTAAGTTCATTGTGGTCTGGTCACTAAGGGTTTGATTGACATACGCCCATCGAGCTCCAGATGACTTAAACGTACTATAAATCATTTCGTCTTTTTCAGCTTCAGTCAATTTTGAGGTGATCCCTTAGCGAAACTCACTATAATTGATGAGACCAACAAAGGTTCCACCTGAGAGAGTTTAGGGTGATGTAGTAGTGAGGCATCTGACATTTAGTTGAAATTCCAAAGTACACGTCAACAGAACGGCGACTTTATTGAGAGCTGTATTGCAATGAATTATGTGTGTGACCTCGAAACTCATGCTAAATGTATTGCTCCATTTTTGTCTATAATAACGAAATTTAGGCCTATATTATCAATAGATGGCACATACATGTGTAAAGAGTTAGAACAATTTGCTTGGATGGACTCGCACAGTTGTGACGATGGATTCACTTTCTGCTTGCATTTGGCATGTTTGGAAGCTGTTCTTTATTCGTGAATCAGTACTGATACTTTAAAGCTGACGTGAACGAACGAAAAGCCCCCATGCGACGAGAAAGAGAATTGCAAACGCCCCGCAAACACCTCAAACGAAGGCTCAGGACATGATAGACCCCACGAGGCCAGGAGGGCGCCACCTTATTTGTCTCCGAGCTGTCACGGTGTCAACATCCTCTGCGGAGCTCCCGCTGAACACTTTTTTGAAAGAAAAAAGTTTGACCCATCAGGGAATCGAACCCGCGCCTTGTTATCTCTGTTCCACCGTGTTCCCCATTCGGCCAACGAACCTGTTGGAACACTTCGCATATTTTCTTTTATTCGTAGTATTATTACGTAAGTCGAAGGCCTACGTCCATGACAAACACAAATCATGCCTCTGTCAGCTGGCTCGTTGGCCGAGTGGACAGAGCGGTGGATTACGCATCAAAAAATCGACTGTTCGAATCCCGTCTAAATGACTACTTTTTTTTCTTTGAGTAGTGTAAGAGGTATCCGGAGATGTTGACAGCTCTGTTGCGTGAAGGCAAATAAGGTGGCGCCCTCCTGGCCTCGTGGGGTCTATCATGTTCTGAGCCTTCGTTTGAGGCGTTTGCAGGGCGTTTGTAATTCTCTTGCTCGTCGCATGGGGGCTTTTCGTTCGTTCACGTCAGCTTTAAGGGCTAGGTTCACCGACCAAGATTTCCAGGTCCAGTTTTTGAAAATTTCAAATATCTTTAAAATCGCCCAATCTTATTACTTTGCACCTGCACATCAAGTATCAGGACGACAATGTGGTAACTAAAACAACAAATTAGTGTCGGGCCGATCCACTCATTAGCTGAAACAAGGGGTACAACCTTCGGTACATAATGCCACCTTATTACAAGAGAACTAAGAGACAATCTTCTGTACACTAGTAACTTTGGTTTGTCTCTACACGGCAATGAAGCCAGAATTCAAAAATTTGTTTCCATTGTCGAGAAAATCGCAAATTTGTACGTCAGGACTATCTCAAGCTATGCCCTTTATCCGAGGTTTGACCACTCCACACATGAGCAATAATAACAATTGGCTGAGTATGGTAACACAATGACTTGTATTGTGGAATCAAGCAGTCTTGGAATTCCATTCAAATGTCAGGAGTGCCAGGGCAGGCTCACATCATCATGCCACTGTACATTCTGAATAAGTGGGGTGACGTCAATGCTCACGTGATTTCAGATTATTGCCAGTTGGTTTTGGAACGCTTGTCGGAGGGTGGAGGTGTGGCAAAGGGCGGGCCGCCGGGTGAGGCCTGTACCGGTATATGGGGATTCGAGAGAACACAGGGATAGCCGCTTTCGACCACCCACCCATTCAAACAACGGACGGGCCCATTTGGTGTGTGTCAGTGTTGGGGAACTGTATCACTCCCCAATCTGAATAATCCCAACACGACACGCACTTGATGGCACACCACTTGGGAAATGTATAAGTTACCCTAACATCATAAGGTAACTGCGACATGGATTATTTACCACAGACTTGAGTACGTTTTCAAGCTTGGCATTTTGCCCTGTTGAAGTTAGGCTGACTTGGACCATACACATGTACTGTATAGATTACACCAAAAATAGATATGCGAGCGTTATCAATTTTTGGATACAGCTACATAATGTAAGCCTATGTGTTTAAAGGTTGCACACATAGGCCCCTAAGCACAACAAGATTAAGAAAAATGTATTTCCGTCATTGTATAACATTGACAATAAATACTATTGATTGTTTTCCTGGAGACAAACAATATTGTCACTGACAAGATGGGCTAGCTAAGAAAAGGTTGAATACATTGCTCGGATTGTGCCTTTCGTTTCATTTACGCTCTAGACATGCTAGAAGGAGGAAAGAGATGATAGATCCTGAAATCAAGTTCATAAACTCCAAGATGTATTAAAATGGATGCTCCTCTTCCCAAGATTAGGGGAGCACCATCTGTTGAAGTGACTATTACATGTACTTATACTGCGAGGTAGGCCTACAAAGTCGTGTACACTGTTAGAAATTATTAATTTTACAGTAGTAATTTTGCAGTAATTTTACAGAAAGTGCCTGCAGCAGAGTCCCCAGCACTTTCTGTAAATTTACATCATTTTTTAATGGTATGATTCATGTTTTCCTGTATTGGTTGGACTCCATTGGACATCCCATTATGATGCCTTCTGGAAGCAGTATGAAAATATAATTTGGTCAGCCTCCAGTCAAGTCGCTGTTAACATTTATTTAAGTCTGAAGTTTTAAAGATCACGCGGTAATTTTACAGATCCAGTGCTGGGGACTCTGCTGCACAGATTTTCTGTAAAATCTTCTGTTATTTCTAACAATGTAGAGTTTGGCTAATTTGAACAATACTCGCCCTGATATCGAGTCGAGATAAATCTACCATTGGAGGCTCGAACTGAGTGACTTAAAAGCCAAGCGCACATTTGCGGCAAAACTCAATGCGGTACAAGGTGTGCTTTTCAAATCCATTGACCCGACCGAATGAAGAGTCGACAGCGTTGGGTCAGTCGACTTTAAAAACACCCCTAATGCGTAAAGCGGGGTTCATTGGCGCACGAATCGGGTCCGTTTGGAGTCCGTTATTTATTTATTTATTATGGTCCCTACATTGTCAATGTAGGGACCATCTTGATATCACTGGGTAGGTAGGAAATTTTTATTTCTTCTTCCACACTCAATTAAGACACGATTCCAAGAAAACCCATCCTCCCACAGCAGGGGTTTTTACCTCGCTCCTCTTCATCCGCTCACACAAACCCCTGTCGACATTCGCCGGAATCCGTGTAGTATCAAAGCCATTCCAGCAAATGTTCATCCCCACCATCTCATCCCAAGAAGGCCGGTGATTGATACACATGAACTACGCAGGTTTGAACAAAGCTCACCGAGCAGGTCAACTTGAAATGATTCCAGCGGCCTATCTGTTTGGCGACGTGTGGCCTGAAGATGATACAAGCCTGGTGGCGACAGGGGTTCGCTATGTCGAATAAGCATGGTTGGGGAGAAGGGAGAACTCACTGCACACGAATATCGCGCCAGGGAAAAAGCTTGGCTGAACATGTGAACGCAGGGATGGCAGCCCACACCTACGAAAAATCGACGCGACCACGCAATTCCTAGCATTCACGATTTAAAAAAAACAGAAACGTAAAAGAAGAAACAAAAAAAAATGAGTCAAAGCAAAGAAAATTTACACGCCCCGCGTATCGAACCCGGGGCCTTCCGTTCTCTGAGCCGGCTGTTTGCCACTCAGTCGGCCACGGCGCCAATGCATTCTACGCGGCGCTGATATGCATGAATGTATTGTTTGGATATGTCAGGCGGCGCTGGCAATTTCCTGTGTTCAAATTTCGGCAAAAGATGCGCAATCGTTAACCTCCCCAACGTCAATGTAGATAATGTATCAAAATAAGAGACATTTTTTGTATCAAAGACTGACGGGAACAGTGCGATTGTAAATAAAGTACCGGGGTACATTACGAACTACATCGCGCATGCATATTAATAAATATGTGAGAAATCGCCGAAATTTGTACCTTTGCTGACGTTTGATCGTACTGCCCAACTAATCAGGTCGAAAGCTAGTGGTACACTATCACCAGACGCAATATGACGTCAAAATATCGCAAAATAAGGCCGTAAACGTGAAGTAAAATTTCCCTGACGGACGTCTAAAAATAGCTTCAAAACTGGTGTGAAAATAGGGGTCCATATGGCCGCAGCTAGCGCTCCAAGCGGCTCCATAGCGAACCAATAAATTCTGTGAATGAATGTAGGATAGGCTGAACTCAACTTAACTTGAATCCAGCGGTGTAAATAGGTTAATGGCCGGCATGTCGGCATAAACCAATGTCAGCTGCTTGGCTGTGAATATTACAAGGGCCGTTATACATGTATACGTGTAACTGATCTCTAGTTAGGGTGAGGTGGGGAAGCTCAGGTACTTATCAGCATTGTGTTGTGCGTGACACTACGATACAATCTACGTGTAATGCCTGTCATCTTAAGGTGACTCAGAAATTGCGTTCGCTGATTGGGCGCATTTTCTTTTGCGCCAAATACCCAGCAAATCAGGCGGATGTCCTCGGGGGTTTGTCTGCGGTGACGAAGGGAGCGAGCAGTAAGAAAGCCTGATATTCTCAGTATGAGAAAACCACTCAATCACTGCAAAATCAAGTAGTACCATCATATAGTCAATATTTGTACCCAGGTCTGAAAGATAGTTTTAAAAAAGTTTACTTACGATGGTTTTTGAAGACTATTTTATTCTGAAGTGATTAAGTTAAATATGTCCCACCATTTTTTTTTCATTTTGGTTTCCGCGGGCTGGTACGATGGATCAGTCTCCAGCTCGACCACTTTGCCCTTCCTCTGATCTCTGAAGACAGTCCCCGCCCCTCCCCTCAAGCCCCAGCCCACCCACTCCCCTCCTCTCCCCTCCTTCGTCCTCCTCTCCGCTGGAGAGGCCACCCTCCGGTAAAGACCATCCTTGGAGAGGGGAGGTGCTGGGCCCCACAGTAGATAGCCCCACCGAACAGACAACATGCTGTCGAATGCACGCATTCCCCGTGTTTGTCAGTTGGTAAACAATACGTGTCTGCTGAATGCGCACGCCGTGCAGTCATTTGTCTGCCCTTCCTCTCTATCTGCTAGCTTACCCTGCATGTGTCCTTCACCAGGAAGACATTCCAGGAGGAGGATGGAACCCCAAGAACCTGACTGCTGTGCCACAGAGTCATACCCCTCCTTGCCCTTTCTTCACTTAATTTGCATTTTGATGTAGGGACCATCAAATTTGCTGTCAAAGCAAATTTCTCATTTATTTAAGCTCTCTACAACATACAACATGTCGCGCAAGATCATATCACATCAAGATGGTTGGTGCGGCGATAGAGGGCGCCCCGAGGCATCCTGGTGACCCAAGTCCACACAGCTCTGTAACGAACACTACTACCGGTCTGGATCCACATCCAGGCCGCTCGCTCGGGCCACCGGATACCGGCACGCTCTCCGGATGAATTTGGTCAGTTTGCCCCTAGTTTTCCGGATACGACAACGCAAGAGTCAATTTGATAGATTTTTTACGGAGCTCAATCGGAGTAAATCCGTGTACCAATGACAATGAACCCTGCATTACTCGCTTGTCATACCTTTCATTTTGTTCCCTCATATCCTTTAGGCATACACAATTACGACACATTCTGTTCCGGTGTGTAGTATAATCAGATGAACCCCGTAACAGTATAGCCCTCGTTACACTACATAAAAAACCCGTGTCGAACCCGGATTTTTCTGTCCACGCCTGTTAAAAACGCGATGTAATATTCCCCTCCGAGCTCGAACGGTTTTTGGATGGCTTAATTTACGTTAGACTCGGTCACCCAGCCGCTGTTTCGAATCTGGGGATCGAACAAGCGTCTGGGATCAAACTGCGAAATTACCGTTTGGAGGCTTACCAAGATCCTGGTACGCTCGCTGATTAGCTAATCAGGGACAGAGCTAGTCATTCATTTCCATCCGCCGATTCCTCCCATTTGAAAATCACAATCCGGCTGCTGATTGGGCAAGAGAAGTATTCCAAGTGAATGCTTGATGGTTTCTTCGTTGATGGAATGAGAGGGCGTCTTGGGTAGACGAAAGGCCATCTAGTGCGCATTTTCCCTTAAAACATCTCAAGCCTACATGTACATCATTGATTGAATCCAGACAGCCATGGCCATGCAGATGGCAGACAAACTTATTTTAAGCTTCTATTTTTGCGTTTTCACTTATCTCTGGGTGCCACACCTATTTCTTTCAGGACGCCAGGTTCCTTGAAGAACACTTTCCAGCAGGTTCGCTTGCCCTTTCCAGTAAACTGACTGGTGGTATCACATCCTGTGACCGCGTGGAATGCAATCAAGTTCTTGGTGACAGATGGTGTCAAACTTACCGAGTGAATTGGGGGTGTATTTTAGATACGTTGATGCACATTGTACTTTAGACAATCAAAACTTCAGGGGAAAGCTGTGCTCTGTGGCCAAGGGCCAGGATCAGGACATCCCATCACGTTTATATACCCATAGGTAGGGGCGTTCTTAGCGAGAAGAAGACGAGTGTCAGCCTCTTCTGTTTCGCTGCTGAAATTGGAAACAGTTCGTGGTCTTGATGGCGACACTATTTTTACATCACTAAAGCCACCACCAAGCACCAATTCACAATCAGGAGGAATCTCAGGCCAAGAATCCATTCAGGCGAATTTCGTGCGGTGCGATGCCGCATCTTTTTTCCATGACGACCAAAGGCGAGAAAAACAATGGTTGCGGCATCGCATCCCTAGAAATTTGCGTGAATGGATTCTTTGCCTCATGGTACCTGTCAAACAGAACATCAACTCGAGTATAACCAGACGTGCCCGTATTTTAGAATGCTCCTCAACGTAAAGGAGTTCCTCAAAGCTATTGTTCTCCTGTTGAGAACAAAGCCTTGAGGAACTCATTTACGTTGCGGAGCATTCTAAAATACGGGCCCTAAACTTCCCCAAATTGTTATCTACAAATTTATCAAGAAGGTCCAAATGTCATAGCCTCATATGGTTTACCAATGGCTTGGAAAATGGCTGGACCTTCCATGCGGTCACAGGATGTGAAACCACCAGACAGTTTGCTGGATAGGGCAAGCGAACCTGCTGGAAGGTGTTCTCCAAGGAACCAGGCGTCCTGAAAGAAATAGGTGTGGCACCCAGAGATCAATGAAAACGCAAAGAGAGGAGCTGAAAAGTTTGTCTGCCATCTGCATGGCCATGGCTGTCTCGGTTCAATCAGTACTGTGAGGCTATGTTTGTTAAGGGAAAATAAGCACTAGATGGCCTTCCCTGTACCCAAGACGCCCTCTCATCCCATAAACGAAGAAACCATCAAGTATTCACTTGGAAGGGGGCACTGACCACCACAGATGTCCCAAATCCAGATGGACATGGGTGGACATAGGATTCAGGAAAGCTGACACCTGCGCTCATATCACTTGAGTCAGTGCCAAAAGCAAGTCTGTCATTGGCCACTTGGTCAGTACAATCCAAAACGTTGGCACTGTATAAAAAGCCGGATTAGGTACATGACAAGTAGATGTATATGCCATTGCGAAAGTTTGTGTCAAGTGGACAGTGATGATTAATAGGCCTACCCATATCATCGCAAAAAAGGTTTAACTAAATAACTAAGAACCTGTATATTTTAAGTNTCACTCACCTCCCCTGATTGATATCCATTTTCTTTCTGTGCCACAAAATAATTTCAGTTGCCCTGGAATTACTTACGAATTTGATCTTCTCTAACACGACAACCTGGACGAAGATGATGGTTCTGGACTCAAAGGAAGCCTGGTGGGATTTCATTAGGACCATCTTCCATGAAATCCCAGATATCGTGGTCTTCATGTACGATGACATCAGCCAGTTAAAGACCATTGATATGGTAAGTACGTGTTCTCTGAGAGAATTAAAGTGCCAGGGAACAGCGATCACTGATGAGCTAAGTAACGGTATGCTCTAGTCTGAGGGAAAAGTGTATATTATTGTATGCTATTGAATTTTTCTTTCCATTTCGGTTCCCGAAGCCGCCGCTAGGACTGGAAGGCTTGGGTCAATCTCCAACGCAGAGGTCAGACGCAATCTGAACGTCAGAGAACGATTCGTGCCAACATCGTATCTCTGATGTATATCGGACAGCGCCATATTGCTCCGGGATCTACTTCTTCGGTCATGCTCGAAAAGACTGTTCAAATATATCGATCTGAATGATCAAAGTTACCAATTAGGGATTGTGAGTGTTGCTACACATAGAAAAATGAGTTGAAGCATGTTACCTTACCTGATGAAGGGTCACTCACGCAAACGCAGCAGGTTGAACTTCTCAAGTGGTGAAGTGAAGGCTGGTCGGCCATTTTGTTTCGACATTGTAACGTTGTCCATCCTCGGTGTTATCACTGCCTAAAATTTGCCTTAATCTACTGAATAACTTCAGATTCTACAATAAATAAAATTATCCCACCGATATAATGTGCAAAGAACCCATTTATGCGTGAGAAAATATCACCGTTGGTCTGCACTATATCAAGTGTGGAAGGTTACGGTCAGTGTCACAGACGACCCACTCACTTGCGGCGAATCACTGAATTATCTCGTGATTTGCGAGATGATTACTACGCCGAGTCTCCTATATACAGTCGATGTAGGTTACGATGGCCGCCCGAATGTAGCCGAGTACCTCCGAAGATGACGTCGATTGAGGTCAGACGGTTTCACCTTACTGACTCTGCCTTCAAACGCCAGTGCCCCGTACTTCTTTTCGGATGACGTCATTTAAGATGGCTGCCTCCTTGTTACACGTGGTTATGTTTACATTCACAAAATCATGTGATCAAATTCGACGAAGCTGATTGGTCCGTCGATTTGGTTGCTTGTAAAATAGAAACTATTTCTGCCGGAACGACCGAATCGAAGCACAGCCATACGTGTAATCCACCGCAAAAAAGTGCAACACAAAATAATGAACAAATGTTTAAAAATCATGGTGTGTCTTGTGTTTTGGCACACTTTTAAACTATGAGTTTATTAGGGTGGAAAACTAGCTGTAGATCAGTTTTTAGGCTTGCCCGCGCATGCGTGGCAAGCCTATTTCGAAGGAGGGGGAACCGAACATTCTTCTGAGCAGCGTTCGCAATATAACATCGTCGAAGACGGCACAGCGGGTGCACGCGTGCGTGGGATAGTGGCCTTGGCGAGGACATTATCATAATTAATAATACCGCGACCACTCTCGCCCCAGGAATCTTCGCGTACTTTGTCCCCATGCTTAAAGTATAGCCGTAAAACCTGGGTGTTGTAAAACGATGTCGATATCGACGCATTTTACCTGTTTGCGAACAGATAAACCCTTTACACGGCATAAAATGATAAAACCAATCGAGAAGGAACAATTACATGTAGCTATCTATTGGGGCTACCGTTGTGACAAGGTGCTGTTTGCTTCCTGAGTGAAGTGGTAGTGGCTCATTTCTTCGAATCGGCAGCATATTCATGATATTGCCAAGAAGTTTAATTTTTTTTATTTCATGGTAAACCACGAACAGAACCATTTCTGTCGGAACCAATTCTGTCCAGGCCGTGGCTTAGCCATCCTCACTGACGACAATGTTGCAAAGTTAAAAGTTAAAGTTAAAGTTTTGGGTTTATAGTCTGATATCAACAACGGTAGAGGTGTCATCCGACTTCACACTTTAACCCCAGTCTATCCTGAAACCTTTCAGTAGAACTCAGATGAGCTGCTCATTCAGCGCATACAATCTGAGCTTGTGTACACCACTGATCATGTCAGTATGAAAGGTTAAGGGTCAGTGATGACGTCATCGAAGATTCCGACCGATTCCGATCAAAGACAAAAAAGTTATGGCCGAAAAACCGGAAATTGCCGAACATTTCCGAAGTATTCCGAAGATGCCCGAGTACTCCCGAGTGATCATCCCCGACTTTGCACCCCTAGCGGTGGAATTTGGAACTAAGATGATAGAGTTACGCCCTCTTTTGGGTCTAGTTGAGGTCAAGGTCACTTCAAAGGTCAAGGTCATTCTTTGTGGCGCCCTCTATATTTCAGTGCATGAAATCACTCTTGGCTCTTTGGCTCTTGGCTCTTGGCTCTTTGGCTCTTCGCTCTTGGCTCTTGGCTCTCAGATTAGGGTGTCCCGATAGAATCTAATGCCCCCTGCATTGCTTGTCACAGGATTAAATGTCTTGGTCTCTCTAGAGTGCAAATGAATGGTACCGCTTAATCGGTAAACGGTCTCCATAGCCATAGATCTTAAAGCCATGTACGCACGAGATTGAAAATGAAATCTCGTTCGCGATAGCACCCCAATTTAATTCATAACTGCATGGCGGGGTTCTTGAAACTGATTTCGTGTGATTTCTAGCTTCTTTGAACCGTCAAATTAACGGTATCATCGACGTTTCATACATTAAATCGTTCATGAAAAATCTTTTATTAATATTATTTCAATGAATTAGGGCGACATTATAGTGTTTACTGCCGGAAAAATTCCAAAATCTCACGGGGATTTCCGAGAACGAGATCGACAGCCTAACAACAAACATGGCTCCGATAAAAACAAAGTGTGAGAAGGCTGACCAGAGAATTCGCGTGACTGCTGCAAGTTTAGCCAGATGACGGCGGGTGAAGACCGAAAATTGTTGTAGCACTAATAAGGACTTAGCAGTGTACCTCCTAAATGTCGTTGACCCCCGGCCAACACCATCCTTTGCATGTTTTGCCGATGATTCATCGAATCCTCGCCGTCGGCATCCCTGTCACTGCGATCATTTCACTATTACTGCACGGATTTCAACCAAACTTGGTATGATAATAGTGGTGGGGCTAGCGGACCTTCTGATACCACCCATCACTCTGTTATGTAATCCCTAGCAACAGCATAGCAACTCCATTGTTCTGCAATATTCCTGGGATCATTTCACTATTTCTGCACAGAATTTAACCAAACCTTGTAGGATGATAATGGGGAGGCTAAGTTACGTCTGTCATGGTACCAGTCATCATCCAATTATATAATCCCTAGCAACAGCATATCAACTTGTTCTGCGGTACCCCTGGGATCATTTCAATATTACTGATTAGAATTCAACCAAACCTTGTAGGATGATAATGGTGAGGCTAAGCTACGTCATGGTACCACTCATTGTCCAATTATGTAATATCCCTAGCAACAGCATAGCAACTCCATTGTTCTGCGGTACGCCTGGGATCATTTCAATATTACTGATTAGAATTCAACCAAACCTTGTAGGATGATAATGGGGAGGCTAAGCTCCGCCATGGTACCAGTCATTATTCAATTATGTAATATCCCTAGCAACAGCATAGCAACTCCATTGTTCTGCGGTACGCCTGGGATCATTTCAATATTACTGATTAGAATTCAACCAAACCTTGTAGGATGATAATGGGGAGGCTAAGCTCCGCCATGGTACCAGTCATTATCCAATTATGTAATCCCTAGCAACAACATAGCAACTCCATTTTTCTGTGGTACCCCTGGGATCATTTCAATATTACTGATTAGAATTCAACCAAACCTTGTAGGATAATAATGGGGAGGCTAAGCTACGTCATGGTACCAGTCATTATCCAATTATGTAATCCCTAGCAACA
>NMRB01000124.1:139956-162470 GCA_002633025.1 Notospermus geniculatus | reverse complement strand
CTATCCTTGGAGGTGCTGGGCCCCAGAGTAGATAGCCGCACCTACCCACCGAACAGACAACATGCTGTCGCGTGCATGCACTGACTCCCCATGATTGTCATTTGGTAAACAATACGGGCCGTATTTACGAAGCGCCAACACGCGTGTAACTTCATAGTTATTCAGGTAAAGGGCCTAGAAACCCAGGGCCGAATTCACCAAGGGTGATCATCGCGCGATTAAGACTTAGACGCGTGTACCTTCTTCAAAAGCATGGTGGAAGTGTGTGCATTTAGTGAAGTTACACGCGTCTAAGTCTTAATCGCGCGATGATCACCCTTGGTGAATTCGGCCCCCATTGTCTTGCTACCTTGTACGCTGCTTGATCGGCAGCGTTTACACGCAGGATAATCACCCGTGGTTAACTTTCCTTTGTCTAGCTGTAGGAGGATAAAAGAAAAATTTAAACAAACTACATACCTTGTTTTCAACTCTTTTCTTCGAGCCTCATGCACGTAAACGCAGGAATGTTAACCGCGTGTGGTTATCCTGTGGGTACTGCCGATCAAGGAGCGTACAAGGTAGTAACACAATGGTTTTCTAGGCCTTAACCGGAATAACTATAAATTTACACGCGTGTTGGCCGAATCGCGCTTCGTAAATACGGCCCTACATGTCTGCAGAATGCGCACGCCATGCAGTCATTTGTCTGCCCTCCCTCTCTATCTGCCTACCCTGCATGTGTCCTTCAGCAGGAAGACATTCCAGGACCTGACTGCTGTGCCACAGAGTCATAACCCTCCCTGCCCTTTCTTCACTCAATTGTTTGCATTTTCTGATGTAGGGACCATCAAATTTGCTGTCAAGCAAATTTCACAGTTCTAGTTAATATTGAAATGATCCCAGGGGTACCACAGAACAATGGAGTTGCTCTGCTGTTGCTAGGGATTACATAATTGGACAATGGGTCGTACCATCACGTAGCTTAGCCTCCCCATTATCATCCTACAAGGTTTGGTTGAATTCTAATCAGTAATATTGAAGTGATCCCAGGCGTGCCGCAGAACAATGGAGTTGCTATGCTGTTGCTAGGGATTACATAATTGGATAATGACTGGTACGCTGACGTAACTTAGCCTCCCTGTCATCATCCTACAAGGTTTGGTTGAATTCTAATCAGTAGTATTGAAATGATCCCAGGGGTACCACAGAACAATGGAGTTGCTATGCTGTTGCTAGGGATTACATAATTGGATAATGACTGGTACCATGACGTAACTTAGCATCCCCTTTATCATCCTACAAGGTTTCGTTGAATTCTGTGCAGAAATAGTGAAATGATCCCAGGAACACCGCAGAACAATGGAGTTGCGATGATGTTGCTAGGGATTAAATAACAGAGTGATGGGTGGTACCAGACGGTCCGCTAGCCCTACCACTATTATCATACCAAGTTTGGTTGAAATCCGTGCAGTAATAGTGAAATAATCCCAACCACATCTTATTTCCTCGGCCCCTTTTGGAATTTTGCGCGAATTTTCCAATTTCTCAAATTTTCTTAAAAGAAAAATACTTTAGAAGTGGCCGACTACACTCTTAGCCCAAAAGGTTCTTTAGGGGTTCTTTGTGCCACACCAGAGGAACCCCAAGGTTCTATACAGAACCTTCTGTTAAGAACCCGAAAGGTTTCCATATAGAACCTTTCTGTCGCCAAAGAACCCATAAAGGTTCCAGTTAGAACCCTTTTCTGAGGGAAAGGTTCTATCTGGAACCTCTAGGGGTTCTTAAACAACCCGAGGGGTCTTAAATCAGAGGGTTCTCCTGGTGTGGCACCAAAGAACCTTTTTCGGCTTAGAGTGTACTTACTTGTACGAACATGGCTTCTAAACAACCTTTTCCCAAGTTCGCCTTCGTATTGCGCTGTGACGCCCATTACGACCTCAAACATGGACCAGTTGAAACCATGTTGAAATCATTAGTGCTAAAAATTTTTTTGAAGATATTGGCAAATGAGATCAATCCTTTTTGTTCCTGATTTATGTATAAACTATCAAATACTTCGAAATTTCCAATTTGGTAGACGCACACACTCCATTCGCGAACGACGGCAAAATGGAATTTTGTCGTCAGACTTGTCGTGAAAATTACTAAACTTACCAGGCACATTAGATTCCTATCTCTCACCTGTCACGATTTCTTTCTTTCACGCTGAGTGCTAAGGCTAGTTTCTCACAGAAATTCGGTTTTTTAACCAAAGGAATAAAAATGTCATTTTTCATTTGAAGTAGGGGAAAAGCCAACGTTCTTGAAAGAAGCTGGGTTTCGTATGCATGTCGGGTTTTTGCGAAATGCGTTTTTTCCAATGTCATGAGTGGAAGAACAGAATGTAATGTAAGTATGTCAGCAGTTTAATACTTGAAAAAAGGATTATTCACAAAATAATCATATCAAAGTAAGGGGCGGGGAATAAGAAATAAAAGGGGAAAATACGAAGTGGGAAACTTTGGCATTTTGCGCGAATTTTTCAATTTCTCAAATTGGAGTAAAAGTGTCTCCCATTCTGACAAACATCGCCCGAAAAATCAGACAAAATGTCATGTCATTTTAGAAAATTTATCAAAAATGGGGAAAAAACTATTCCAATCTGAGAAATTGAAAAATTCGCACAAAAGTGCATAATTTCCCACTTTTATTTCTTACTCCTTTGGGGAAAGAACATCGTTAGACGCGATGATTTTAAAGATCGCCCGCACATATCCTCCAGCAAGATGAGGAAAACAAAGATGTGTGAGCCACTTGGAGAGCTAACTTGGCTAAACGAAAAATGACCCCATCTTTCCAGGGAACTGCCGTTTCGGCTTGTTAGCGGCGATAACCAAACGTGCCGCTGGCTCCAACTAACATCTTATACTACCATGCCCAGTGAGACGGGCCAGCAATACCTAATAAAGCACGACATTCTGAGTGGTTAAGCCGGTGTCAATTGCTTTTGTCCAGCGTGATCGGGTAATGACAAGTACTAAGAGGTGTAACCCCTAATGGCTGGACAGGTGACCATTAATTAAATAGTAAGGAGGAGAGAGCATTCTCTGTTTCCATTACTCAGGGGAGAGGTGTACCTTCTAGTCAGGTCAATATATGGAAAATACCCCCTCAACCCCCCAAAAATTGCTACAAAAGGTTTTTCAATTGATTCTGGTAGGTTTTAGTGTACTTTTTAACATACTAAAAGTTTACCAAAGTTGGACCCCCGGAAAAGTGTTTTTTTCAAGATGGCCGCCGAAACCTCTGAACGGCCATAAGTTTGTAACTATCAACTCAAATTTGATGATCTTGGTGTCTATCNAAAGTGTTTTTTTCAAGATGGCGCCCAAGATGGCTGCCGAAACCTCTGAATGGCCATAAGTCTGTAACTATCAACTCAAATTTGATGATCTTGGTGTCTATCCCTAGGTTTTCGGGGGCAAGGAACACAATAAAACAATAAAAAACAATGTTGGCCCATTACGTCACACGGAAATCCAATATGGCGTCAAATATGGCCGCCGACACCTCTGAATGGCCATAAGTGTGTAACTATTAACTCAAATTTGATGATCTTGGTGTCTATCCCTAAGTTTTTGGGGGCAAGGAACACATTAAGACCATTAAAAATGACATTGGACCATTACCTAACAGGTACGTCCAATATTTCGTCCAACATGGCCACCGGCACCTCCATAGTATAGCCAACTGTTCATCATTCAGATTTGATGATCTTTGTGTCTATTCACAGGTTTATGGAGGCATGGAACACAATAACACAACCTTGGATGTCACTGAGCTACATATTGAATCATTATGAAATACAATTCACGACCACCAACTGTCAACCATCACCTATTACGCAAACACCTTTGGCCATAAAATAAGTTTTAGAGAGTTCAGTTTTGAGTGTCATCCTCCTCCTCCTCCTCAGTATCGACCTCTGTGTTGTTTTGATTGTCACAGTTTTCGGTTTGGCAAGGGCCACATGAAGCAGCGCAAGGGAGTCCATAGCGTCTGCAGCTGCATCGGGAGGATTTGCATCCTGCCAAACAGTTGCAATGGATAATTTTCAAAATTAGCGGTTAGTCAGGTCCGTGGTCAGGCGCAGCATCCTTTTCGGTCATAATTGGAATTAACTGATCATTTTCCTGCTTCTATCCCCATTCAGTTGGGTTCATTTCATTTGCCATCCCCATCCATACCATAATTTGAAAGTACACGCGTTGGCTATGGAATCTTGTGGCAGGGGAAGTTGAGGGAAGCCTTTCAGGAGTGACAAATGCTTTAGCAGTTGCCACTTTCTTGGTGAAAATGATATGGGGCAGCGATGACAGCGTATCATTAGACTTGCCACCAAAGAGATCAACCATGAGGTCTTTGCCCAGTTTCGATATGTCCTCTTGAGATTTGTTTTGAAGGATGAATGCACCAGCACAGGACTTCATGACAGGATCAGATTTCACTAATTTCTGGAAGGCTGACTTTTTATACAAGAACACAGAGTGTATAACATTAACCTGTTGAAAGAAATTTTAGGAGAAATCTGATCCTGTCATGAAGTCCTGTGCTGGTGCATTCATCCTTCAAAACAAATCTCAAGAGGACATATCCGAACTGGGCAAAGACCTGACGGCTGATCTCTTTGGTGGCAAGTCTAATGATACGCTATCATCACTGTGCCATATCATTTTCACCAAGAACGTGGCAAATGCTAAAGCATTTGTCACTCCTAAAAGGCTTCCCTCAACTTCCCCTGCCACAAGATTCCATAGCCAACGCGTGTACTTTCAAATTATGGTATGGGTATGGATGGGGATGGCAAATGAAATGAACCCAACTGAATGGAGATGGAAGCAGGGAAACGATCAGTTAATTCCAATTATGACTGAAAAGAATGCTGCGCCTGACTAACTTTTGAAAATTATCCATTGCAACTGTTTGGGAGTATGCAAATCCTCCCGACGCAGCTGCAGACGCTATGGACTCCCTTGCGCTGCTGCATGTGGCCCTTGCCAAACCGAAAACAGTGACAATCCAAACAACACTCAAGAGGTCGATACTGAGGAGGAGGAGGAGGATGACACTCAAAACCGAACGCTCTAAATCTTATTTTATGGACAAAGGTGTTTGCGTAATAGGTGATGGTTGACAGTTGACAGTTGATGGTCATGAATTGAATTTCATAATGATTCAATAGCTCAGTGACATCCAAAGTTGTGTTAATGTGTTCCATGCCTCCATAAACCTGTGAATAGAAACAAAGATCATCAAATTTGAATGATGAACAGTTGGCTATATGGAGGTGCCGGTGGCCATGTTGGACGCCATATTGGACTTACCTGTTAGGTAATGGTCCAGTGTCATTTTTAATGGTCTTAATGTGTTCCTTGCCCCCAAAAACATAGGGATAGACACCAAGATCATCAAATTTGAGTTAATAGTTATAGACTTACGGCCATTCAGAGGTGTCGGCGGCCATGTTTGACGCCATATTGGATTTCCGTGTTACGTAATGGGCCAACATTGTTTTTTATTGTTTTATTGTGTTCCTTGCCCCCGAAAACCTAGGGATAGACACTAAGATCATCAAATTTGAGTTGATAGTTACAGACTTATGGCCATTCAGAGGTTTCGGCAGCCATCTTGGGCGCCATCTTGAAAAAAACACTTTTCCGGGGGTCCAACTTTGGTAAACTTTTAGTATGTTAAAAAGTACACTAAAACCTACCAGTATCAATTGAAAAACCTTTTGTAGCAATTTTTTGGGGGTTAAACTGTATTTTGACCTGACTAAAGGGGCAAACACAGATATTGTGGTTATGTGTATGCACATGTACACAGTGAAAAATGTCCATGTCCATGGCACGCTAATCATTAACACATTAAATGAGTGTATGTTCGTGAGGCGATATGATGACGTCATGTTACAATCATACCCACTGGTGGTACCACGGTTATCTGACCCTTAAAGGGAGACTACACTCATTGTGTGAAATTTTGAATTTTTGAAATATCGTTACGAAGTGGCTATTTATCAAGCCCGGCTCGCTAAACAGTACGCAAAATTGGGCTCAGGGCTGATTCATACTCGCTTGCGGACCGTCAAGCGCATGAAACTGATCGCAGGTTTCCAGACGTGAATGTGCACACGCAGTGAAATTGATCATAGTCGGCGCAAAATCCGGACGGAGTATGAATCAGCCTTTACACGTCGAGCTGCCCGTATTTCCGGAGCCAGGTGATAAATACTCTACCACTGTCTTCAGTGTGTTGATTGGCACATCGCTAAGATGTGGGGCATACACCCCTGAGGTCGAGGGTTCGATTCCCGTGTGGTCATGATATTTTTTTTCATTTTTTTTTCTTTTTCTTGTTTTCCTTTTCTCCGGCAGAAAATTATGTTGACTTTCCGAAATTTCTACATACAACAACTGGTTAATTATTTTTTCTTAGTGGTGACACCGATAAAATCGTCTACAGAATCGTTGCATCATCCTGCTGGGCACACCCTGGTGGTGTTCGGACTCACCGGCAGATTCTGACCCACAAACCCCAGCGGATTAATCTTGAGACTGACGAAAACCGAGAGTCTGAAGCTAGGCATGCGACCACAGTGTGTAAGATTTGGGTCATCACACAGAAACAAGGGTTGAAAAAGGGATAAATTGTCTCGTTCGGAGACCCCCATGTTGCGAGCAATGAAGCACCACCACCACACTGCCGACTTCCGAACTAAACAAGTTGAAGCCATTGCATATTCATGAGGAGGCGTGTCTTTATTGCCAGCTCGACGAACAATGCTGAATTTGAAGCCTGCTTGTCAAGCTAGCTCGATAAATAACACTGAATCCACGTACTCCTCATCGAGCGGCTTGACAAATAAGACCGAAACTAGTACTTATTCATCGAGCAGCTCAATAAATAAACCGGGTCACATCGTTAATACATTCAAATTGATTGATATCTGCAAGGCGTCTTTTTTTTAATCAGCAAACTGATCATTTTAAGTATTTTAATTGGATCCCAAGGGGACCATTGCATAGCATACATGATGTCATGTATGCTCAATGCATATTTATGAAGGTACAACCAATAGGCCTAGGCAGTCACAATATTAGCTCATTCACTACAAAGGTCGTCAGCCTGTTGACACTAGTGACACCACAATTCATGGCAATAGTCTACATCTGACATGGATTGATAAAAATTCAAAAGTTTTCAATGAGTGGAGTCTCCCTTTAACAGGATAGGATATGTGGTTTAATTTCTCTCAACACAGCAGACATGGTGGGTTCAAATATCTTAGGCAAAATCATAGCTGAGTACTTCAAAAAAGTTGTATTCGGCTGGAGTATTCTAAAACCAGACTCCGTGCACGAAGGAACACGTTCACCCGTCATCTGTGCCGCCAAGTGTTTGCACGAAATCTGTTCAACAATTAACTTTTTACGCGACGACACAGTATTTGCTTGTCAATTGAATAAAAAGAAAGGGACATGTATGGAAAAAGAGGATGCATTTGAATATCGGGGAGCGCGAATGTATCAGAAAACGGTGGGTATTTGTTGTCATTGTTTTGTGCATGTTATAGTTCTTGGTGTAATACACGAAAGCCGGTAGAATACATAGATATTCCAGTCGCCACCTCAACTCGCAGAAGTCATTTCCACGGCTTTCTCTGCGCGTGTCTGCTGTCTTGCTAAATTCAAGTCACGAGATCTCGAAATTCTGCAGTGTGAGAGTATATCATATCCTGATGGAACGGCTGGGTTCAATTTGCGCAGAGAATGTTGTTATTGTCGCAATTTTATTTTTTTTCGGTCAGTCACGTGGCTTCATAAGACCATTATTTTTGTGACGGTGTTTGGCTTTGAATGTCCATACCGTCCTTAAACCATGGTCGATATGGCTCATTTTTGGAAGGAAGTTCCGAATGGTATTTATCTTAGTGTTACCGCATGGAGTAGTGCAGCGATACGAAATGATTTTCTAATGGTATTTGGAGACGGGGAGTTCCGGGTTTCATGGTAACGTTACATTTACCATGTTTAACCCCTGAGGTTTGCAAGCACGGCGTACACTGTTTACCTATAAAGCGTGGATAAATGAGGAGACGCAATTTCGTATGCAGAGGTCAGACGGTTTCACCTTACTCACCGTAAGTGGAGCATCATAAAAGGCGGAACGACACGACACTGCGGGGGAGTTAGGAGACGCCGTTGTCGCCATGTTGTTTATCAAAACTTCGACAGATTTCGTTGATTTAGTCAGATTAGTCCACGGAAAAGATCGACAGCAGATTACATTACATGACGTTACATAGCGTCTTTGCGTCAGATGAAAGTACATTATGTTGGTCATACTTCTGCATCAATTTTTTGGGGAATTTGAAATATCGTAATTATGTAACTTAATGTAACTTAATTATATATCACGAAATTATGTATTGTAATTATGTAATTATGTATTAGAGAAAAAACTTAAAAATCAAACTTCTCAGTATGCAATTTTTTGTGATTATTATTGCAGTTTTGACATAGTGGAACTTTCTAAGGATTTTGGGCTTTGTTTCATCAAAATTTGTTGAGTGGTTGCTAAGATATTTGCGGTTATCAAAATTTTGAAAATGTCAGGTTTTCGTGATTTTTAGGGAATTTTGATGACATTAAGAGAAAGCTAAACTCATAACATATTGGTTTACAAAATTTTGGAAGTTTTTTTTGCTTTAACTGGGCAATAATATTGGGTATTTAAAATATGCTTTAACTTCTAACCAGCAGTTTACGCTGAAAGTTCCAAAGCTTCATACTTGTACCTCTTTAGGTGAGCTCTGCCTACTGATATCAAAATCTGAAAAATTGGAAATTCTCGAAATCAAATATCGCGGCAATCAGTGGGCAGATTTTGATGAAACAAAGCCCAAAATCCTTAGAAAGTTCCACTTTATTACAACTGAACAAAAATCACAAATGTTACAGTTTTTAATTTCGTTTTTTGATCAGCTAATACATAATTACGATCTCTCCAAATTTCCAAACTATTGATGTAGAAATATGTCCAACATAATGTACTTTCATGTGGAACAAACCTCATTAAAATTGGCCCAGTAGTACACGTATTTCAAATATTTGAAATATTCAGTGTTTCTGGACTGGTGTAGATAAACTTATGTCATTGACTGTACCTATCGACAAGCCTCTTTTGCG
The DNA here is from genome assembly GCA_002633025.1 of Notospermus geniculatus. Classification (NCBI taxonomy): domain Eukaryota; kingdom Metazoa; phylum Nemertea; class Pilidiophora; order Heteronemertea; family Lineidae; genus Notospermus; species Notospermus geniculatus. The sequence goes on along the minus strand of NMRB01000124.1, from coordinate 153,258 downwards.
TATGTCGAGTGCTTGAGTTAACTCAGGCGCCTGATATAAAAAACTTCGTCATTTGAAGAAAAAAAATACGTGTCCTTTCCAAGCCACTGTACACGGGCACTGAATTGCTAGTGTTTTGACAACGCCTGAATATCTTTTGAGAGTCAAACAGCTGGAAAGGTTACAGTTGGTAATTCACCCTAACTTCAGCAAGCTTGGCAATGTGTACACGTCAGCGGTAAATAATCCATATCGCATTTACCTAATGATGTTAGGGTCACTTGAACAGCATATAGAAAACACTCCAATGTTGTGCTCAGTCAACTGATTAATATTGTGATGTAATGTGCTTTGTGGTTTATTCATTGTGTTCACTTCCTACTGTCTGTTGCACAGGCCTGGCACTTTGCCATGTTGAAGTTAAGCGGTTTTTCCACAGTACAATATATTGCACAATATGGGGCCCAAAATGGGTGTCATGTGCTTCTGGCATAATAGATGGGAGAACGATTGGCAGTAATATTTCCCATTTTGATCCTCATATTGTGCAATAATGTTGCACGTGGATGGCCGCTTTAGGGTGAATTTTTCTTTACTTCACATTGGACGTCATTGCTGTCAGGTAGTAAGTGACCTGACATGTTTATCATGAAGTGGTCTCAATGCGTCGAGGTGTTTTATAGTTGACTGACTCAGCGCTGTTGACTCGTCATTCAGCCGGGTCAGCCGATTTCAAAGCTGCACGCCACATGTATGCTTCAGTAACCTGGTTTCGTGACGCCTTCGTAGTGCATCTCATTATCGATCGATATAGGCCTACAATGGCGAGAGAATGATCGTGATCGCGAGTGCTCGATCACACCTGCTCGACAAGACTGTTCGAATCTACGTACTGAGTGATCTAAATTATCAATTCGGCGTGGAGGCTGGTGCTACACAAAAATGAATGAGTTGAGCCATGCTACCTTAAGCACCGGTCAGTGATATGTCTGGACCCCCCCCCCCCGTTCAGACATTCGACACCTGAAGGGAAAATGCTCACCCAGGACTGGAAGCAAGTGTAACTGTTTTCAGTGTCGCCATTTTTCTGTGTGATTCCCATTGTTCGGAACACATTGGGAAACGAATTCGCTGTTTCTCTGTGTGTCGGTTCTTGTCAAGTCGCTGCTAATTCCGTCAGTCTTTTGTGATGTCACACTGTCAGAGGGGCCTCACTCAAAAACGTTACACCGGTTCACCCAGAACCACCGGCACTTTGGCCAGGAATTGAAAACTGCTTCTTTCTTCAACAGCCACGAATTCGACATACATAATGGGGACGACTCATTATGACCGCTTATACAGTAGGCCTACATGTAAACAGTAAAGCAAAGAATACTTATGAAATAAAAAATGATTTTTGTTAAAATGTAACTATATTGTATACGGTGCAAATATGCGCTGATTTCCCGCTCTTCTGCAACCGGTGGACCACCGGCCGTTGTTATCTGGGTTGTCAGTGCACATGTTCTAGATGCACTACTTTCCTAGGAAATCGCACATGGGTTTCGTGACTAAGGTCTCTCGTCAGTCGACATGCATCTGTGAATTTTTGTGTTAAAATCTGGGCTATTGGACAGGAATTCGACTGTTAGGAAAATTATTTACTTCAGACGCTCTACGGAAACACGGCACTAATTTTTTTGAATCTCTCGCGGGGTGGTGGAAACTTCGGTAACCCAGAATTCCACGCCTGGTGTCGAATTGGCGTCGACACCTGAACGGGGGGCAGACATCTCTTTGACCGTTGCCTTACTTGATGAAGGGTTGGCGATGCTATCACGTGTTGAACTTCTCAAGTGAGGAAAAGGATGGTGCCCATTTTGTCAGCTAAGGTTTCGACGTAGTGTCAGTCTCACCTATTTACTACCACTGGCTATGTGTGGAGCATGTGGAGTAGACAGGACACCGATCTTACTGGCATTGGTTTCCGCTGCTGCCGCCAGGGGAAAGGTACGGAAGCATAATGTGCTGCTTTAAAAACACCCCAAGCGCATTGAGATTTGCTATCATTGTACGCCTACGCCTGACCTAGGGCGACGAATAAAATAGCTGACTGATATGTTTGTTAAACATTCTAAGAAAAGGTCAGGAGAATACCGTATCCATAAGAGGTTCCCGTTAATACCGCCCATGGAAAACTCGATGAAAATAATGATCCACCCGACACAACCTCTTGTTATATCACTGAAGTCACACGACCGACCTGTACCATGCTTGAGGCAACTTTCGTATTTTATAGACGTTAACAGGGCAAGTTGTCGACTAAGATACATTGCATCACTTTTTAAAAATTCGAAATACCTTTTAGTTCAATTTGCATTCAGACTAAATTACACGATAATCTATGAGGTTAACGTCAAACGCGTCACTAGACGAACGCTAAAATGTGATATGAGGCCGCTGTTGACTGTATATGATTTTAGAAGTGGAGAATATTTTGGGCAAATAGACTTGCAAACGAGGAAGGAATGTTTAGAATGGTCAGGCGACCCTGGTAAGGCGGTTCAAATGTGGGTGATTCAAGACAACATGGAAGGTATCGCTGCAGTTTGTTTCTTACCTGGTACACGTACGTTATTAATGATAGCTTACAATTTCATCTTAGAATCGACGAAAAATGGCTTCGTTTTTCATTTATCACAAAATACCTCGGCAAAAACGGCGCAACTGAACAAAATCCACGACCACAGGATCGAAATATTTTTTCTGGCCCTGGACGTAACTTCGATGGTTTCATTGATAAGTTATGATCGCAGAAAACATGTAGTGGCAATGGCGTTCAACTTACATTTATCAAAATCTGGTGCTAGGTTACAGTCAACGAACAAAATTAAAATACCTGACGAGTTTCAACTTTTAGGAAGAGATTATTCGACCAGAACCTATATTTGCCATTTTGATAATATGTTTTCATACACAAAAATCAGTCTGATTGAAATGATCGACTGTTTCAATGAAAAAAGTCAGGTCAGGCTGTCCGATATTGCAGTACGATTGCCCACATCACTTCGGATGTTTTACAGAAGTCTTCTAAATGACCCCCAGCACACAAAGTACTTCATGACAATCGACAAATCCAGGTCCTTATTGTTAATTGCCAATGAGCAGATTGGTTCAAAATGGATAGTTCGTGCAGTTGATCTATTAGAACCTGACCGCTGATAATTTTCCCCTTCGCTATGGCACTCGAGAGACCGTACATGTAACATTAAATACCCCAACGTTTGCCATGTTTGGAATAAAGGGACGGTCATACCAAAGCCGCGACGGCAAAAATCGAGAAGTTTGGGTTTTCTCAACAAACTTTAGCCTTGACTCGTAACTGGCTGTTGGATGAGCTACTGCAGGTGACACACGTTTCACTATCAGGCTCACAGTTGGGAGACAACGCAAAATTCTTATCAGAATTTGGAGACATCTCGCGCTCAATCAACTGCAAGATTTGGAGAGTATTCTCCTTGGCAAAACGAAAGCGTTGGTTTGTGAAAATCATCATATTGTTTAAGTGGGTTATTCCGGTCCCGGATTACTCGTTCTGGATGCTCCACCCTGTGCAATTGATCAAGAGGATCCATAACGTCCATGCTGACACGCTGACGGCAGGTCTTCAAATGAGTTAACGAGTTAATGAGTTGTACGAGTTAATCCCTGACTTAAACCACCCTCTGGGATTTAAGCCAGACTTGAAGCTTAGCTTCAGTTGGTGCAATACCCAGTTCAAGTTAGCTTAAATTTAAGTCAGACTTAAGCTCTATTTTGGCTTAAAACGCAGTGCTGCATACGGACCAATAGGTCACTGCCACAACCTGACGAAAACGAAACTTAAACGTAAACGTAAACCTAAGAATCGTAGTGCCCAGGAGTAACGTTGTGTGGCGCAGCTGTTCCGGCACCTCATTCTAATTGAAAGTCATGAAAACAGTTCCTATCACCAGTTTTGTTAACCCTAGATTTCATTTTTACAATGTAGGCCTAACTCAGTTGTCATTATTACACAGACCTCGAAACCATATATCACGAATAGCCAGCAACTCTAATTGAAAGTGAAAATGCAATCTAGGATTAACAAAACTGGTGATAGGAACTGTTTTCATGACTCTAGCTGTCCCGTGAAGTAAGATATGATTATATTGGTGACAGGCAAAACTACTATGGAATCTTTGCCCTTGATCTTGACCTCTGATCTCCAAGGTCATTATGTAAATGAAATGCACATCATCAATAACCTGTGTAAAAGTATTGGTTTTACGCCTCTAGACCTACCACAAACTGATTATTTCAAATTATCAATTTCGAGATATCGAAGTATCATGATATCTCCATCATCCCGACCCTTGAATTAGAAAACATTCACATCATATAAGTCCTGAAGTGAGGAATTATGAACTAGGACTTGAATCATGTGTATCAGTGTGGGCGGTGTATGGACTTGAATCAGTGTATGGTTGGTGATAACCGAGAGGTTCGGCCATTCTCTAAAGCTAGCAGCACACTTCACCACTTTCATTGCTCGTGGCCGGCAATTTTTGTGGCGGTTGCCAGTTTACAGCAGACGTCACCACTCAGTGGTCTCGTGTGCTGCTGATGGCCACACATCGCCACAACTGGCAACTACGAGCAATTTTCGTGGTCGCCACGAAAATGGCCAAGGTGTGCTGTGGCCGGCAACGACCACTCCCTACGGAAATTCTGTGGTGACCACAGTTGCCACAAGTTGCCGAAAATCAAACCGGTTTGATTTTTCACCACGAAAATGGGCCATCAGCAGCACACGAGACCACTGAGTGGTGACGTCTGCTGTCAACCGGCAACCGCCACAAAAATTGCCGACCACGAAAATTACCTCACGAGCCCGGGCTTACGAGCAACGAAAGTGGTGACTTGTGCTGCAAGCTTTAGAGGTGCCGGAACAGCTGCGCCACACAACGTTACTCCTCGGTACTACGATTCGTACGTTTAAGTTTCGTTTTCGTCAGGTTGTGGCAGTGACCTAATAGGTATATTGCGGCTAACCGACGGAACGGACGTAAGGGACGAAACGGTGACTTATAATAAACTAGAGTTGTTATTTGAGTCTGCATGCAGACTCTGGAGTCTCCGCCACTCGTCGCATGTCACACTATCATGACTACGACATGCACGGCCAATTTTGAGGCGCAAAACCACATGAAAGAACGGATGTAAGGTTTTACTGATGAGAGTGACGTAGACTGCACCGGAAACTGTTTATTTGATGTATTTTAATCCACTCTGCTTCGCGCAATTTGACTTCCAAAAGTGTCCGAGAATAGGGCACATTTTTCAGTAACGCCACGTCCTCGGACAGTTGGTTTTTGCGACCAAAATGTACAAAGGAATTACAGTTTCGTTAGGGCAATGCCGATCGGGAAATGGGGGATATGGGCCGAGGACATGGAGGATATACGCCTAAGCCGAGTTGGATGTAGAGGTCATGTTGGTCATGTTCGTTGCCATGTCGTAAGGCAGGGATCATACGGCAGTCGTGGCGCAAAACATCGTCGTAGACATCAGCATAGATAAATTAAACAACATACACCCGACGTGGAAATGAAATAATACTAGTAGTCACAAATCCTGACACCAAAATATTTTATTGAAAAACAGTTTCGTCCAAACTTCGTGTTTTATGCTGATAAAATTACGACACTGCAAGGAGCCCCGGACAAGGAGCCCGTGAAGCACTGCAGAATGCACACACGCATAGGCACGTAAGCCTCCTGGTCTGAGGTTGGTTTCGCCGAGAAAGTTTCCTAGCAAACACAAGAGTCTCCGCTCGGCCACTACGTGGCGTGGCGGAGACTAAATACCCGCCCCTTTTCCACACGATTGGCTGTCCAGGCGATCGCTCCTGTAACGACCAACAAAGTGGGCGGAATTATTCGTTTGAGACCACATCCGCCATGCTTCGCGCGCCAACGTGTCACAAATAACGAAATGATGTTTGTTTTGGATCGGCATCTACATGTAGCTTGGCAAATATCGATACTCTTGGAACAAAAGCTGCAATATCAAGAATGTTTCAAAAATTTAGTCGATTAATTCCCTCCGCACAAAATCTCTTATTCTACGACGAAGTGCTTCATCAGTGCGGCCATCATAGGTATCTCACAATATCCGGGCACGTCTCCTCGGACATGCACAAGGACACGATGGTAATTATCCCGGTGAATGTGCCAGGCATTTCTGATGGCGTCTTTTTCAGGCTGTGTCATTGGCCGTCTTACTCTTCTCTCAGCCGTTTTGATGAATATGCAGCAAACACATGAATACCATCTAGATGTTCCGCGCTAATTACCTATCGGTGCAATCTTAAGATTGCGCTGCGCGTTTTAACGATCGTATAATTGCGCGGCAGTCTCGAGATTGCGCAAAGCCCGGCTTGCGCGTTTTTAGGATGTGCGCATTCTTATGATGAAGGCATTGTCGCATTGACAGACAGTGTGCTTGGTAAGAGATGCTGAAACTGGGTTATCACATGATCAGGTCACATGATGTTAGTATTGTATGTGGTGCAGAAGGGGAATTTATCCATGTGGTGATGCCGACTTCGTTGGTGTGCCCTTGCAGGTTCGTTGGCTTTTTTGTGTTCCTTTATGTGGAATTTTTCTGAGGCATATTTGTCAGGGCCAGCTAAATACGAGAAGAGATTGAGTCCCTCGGTATTTGTAATGTGTTTTTGTGTTATTTCATGTGAAATTTGATTTTTCTGAGAAGTATTTTTCAGGTCCTTTTTATTTAGGCCTAAGGCCTTATGCGACGAGTGAAGCACTTTTTAGGCCACAAGGAAATGAAGAAGACTATTCCTTGGCGATTCTACTCTTCTTGACCTGGTTCTTGAGGGACTGATGCCTCAGCTCAGGCAGAGTGTGAGCCATGACATTGGGTCATGGGGAGTAGTCATTCCATGATGGTGGAGAGTTGGACATGGTCGCTTCAGGGAGGGAGGGAGGGGGTCCAATTTCCCGATTTACTCTGTAGGAAGAGGAGATTCGAAAACAAAGTAATTTTCATACATAACATGTAATTTGTTCTTTATTCATTTAAATGCACATAGAAAGTTTTATAATACAAGTTATGGTACACTATTTACATCGTATTTTTATTAAAAAAAACATTAAAATTACTAACACAAAAGCAAAGAGCTCGGATACAATGTCATGCACATTAAAGTTCACAAAGTACATAGATTTTAATTTAATTACAAGCTTTGAAAATCCAATACAACAAGTCTTTATTCTTTATTCATTTCCATCTTTATTCTTTTACGCACAAGTTACATTAATATTCACATCATATATTTTCAAAAGTATAAAAACATGAAAATTAAAATTACCGTATCGCAATCCCCGTATCGCAAATCGAAGAGCTCACAGCATGGACACAATGCCAGGTACCAAAGTTCACAAAGTACATTTACTAGTAATTTGTTTACAGGTGTCGCAAATCCAGTGTCCTACTTTAGCGCCGGGTTTCAGTCCACATCACTTAAAAATGGTACCACATCAAGCAAGATTCGCATTCGATCATGCTCGTTCCGTCGTCTGTTCCTCGGCACTTGCTGTGGATGTTGACTTCGTACTCTCTTACAGTCGAACTTGACCGAAAGACCGACTCCGCTGGCGTTCGTTCGAAGAACTATTGACCTAATTCTTGTACATTCATCATGTACACATGCCTGGGCATCCGTACATATTATGCAATTTGCCACATTAACCCCTTCCTTCATTTTATCAGTGAAATGAGAGTGGAATGCTTACCATTCCTCGGCCTTCCTTACTTCACTTCCTTCCTGCACTTAGTGGCGCCATTCTAACCCTAGCGGAGATAACGCTAACAAGGTCACGTGACCAACTTTTTTGACCCAATTTGCATAATCTGACGACGTCATGACCTAATTAAATATGCAAAATTTGAACGAGAGACGGTCTGAGCAGGAAATCCAAGCATTCTATTTCACTGACAAAATGGAGGAAGGGGTTAATGCGGCAAACTGCATATGTACGGATGCAGAGACATGTGTACATGATGAATGTACAAGAATTAGGTCAATATGCTAACCCATTCGGAACTTATATGGTTAAAGACGTGAACGTATTAATATCTCAGCAGCGCCACCTATTATTGTAGTTTTGAGTCAGCCGTTTTGTAGATACATTCCAGTACTAATGCAATGCGAAGGAATTTAAAAAAAAAATTAACCCATAGGGCTGCACTACAGTAAAAACCGATTTTCACCAAAGCGATCGCAGCGCCCCCTTTTTTCTTAATTCGCGCTGAGGCATGATGGGCCATCACCATGCACCAACATCCAATCAAATTCGACCTCATTAAAATTTTCTAGACGGGGGTATATACGGCCTTTAATTCACCTTTAACTTCCGCATTAAGCCATGTAAAAAATAGTTGGTTATAGCAGCTGACGGCGGCATCTGAGGTTGAAATTGATTAGCTCATTGGATAGCCCAGGTTGACAAACCTAGGGGTAGGATTTGTTTCCAAAGTTGTAGCTGCTGAAGGAGATGAGACATCAAGGCATGACAGACGGACAGAGACACAGACACACAGACATGACAGATGCACACAGACACCATGACCAAAAAACAATGTATGCATATGCATGGTTCCCGATGTTAGTGAACGGGAACCATACAAATGTAAAATGAAAAATACATATCCCTTATGTGCCACTGTACCAGAGCGCTGTACGTCATCACCTGCGGTCACGTGCGTCTTGCCAATATTTCGTTTAAGGTTGAACACTTTTATTCAAGGTTGAAAACTTTTATTCAAGGTTGAACAAGTTTTATTAAAGGTTGAAAAAGTTTATCCAAGAATTGAAAAATTTTCACTAGTCAACATTTTGATTTATATATTCAAGATTTGAAAGTTTTTGTCAATGAATAGAAAATTTTTATTCAAGGTTGAAAAATTTTTATTCAAGGTTGACAAAATTTTGTTCAAGGTTGACAAAATTTTATTCAAGGTTGACAAAATTTTATTCAAGGTTGACAAAATTTTATTCAAGGTTGACAAAACTTTTCCAAGGTTGCATCAATTCGTTTTAAACATGAAAATAAACATCTTGCACAATATTTTCAGACTTTTTATACTATCAAAATATATCTTGAACAATAATTTTTAAAATGTTGAATGGTAATTTATACATTTTGAATACAATTTCAAATTTCTTGAATATAAATTTTTGTTCTCGAAGGGATATTTGCTTTCTTGAATAAATTCCGCTTTGGCTTGCCATAGTCTGCTTCACGGATTCCTGTAGAGTGGTATTCAATCCATACTTGATGCAGGGAAGCCAAGAGGCCCAAGGTATCTGGCTGGTGATCCCTTGTTCGGCTTTCATTGCAGCAAGTCTTTTCTCCAGGGTCTTGTTACCGTTTTCGATCAGTCAATAATAATAATAATATTTATTGTTTAAAGTTTATTACATCACTAGCCGTTTACCCGTCTGCGACGGGCTATGGTAGGGTTAACGTACCAAAATGTGGGCCTTACGTATTTGTGTGTATTTGTAGGCTGGTAGGGTAATGTTCTTATGGACAACGATGAGTTAGCCGAGTACTCCTGGATAAATGACATTGACAGTCTTGTTGTTGGCGTGGACAAACAATGTATTTGGTGTGCGTACTCTTTCTGTGTGTTCTGTGGGTCGGCCCCCACTACCCCGGCAGCCAGACAGCCAGAGCAGTTACTACTGTAATTTGAGAGGGGGGGGGGGCTCAGCACCTGAAGGCCTGGGTGGGAGAACAGTGCACGGAAGGAAAAACTATCAGGTGAAAGAGGAGGGGGTAAGATTAAGTACGGGGAGAGGGGTGTATCTGGGGGAGCAGCCTGGAGTAGAGGTGCCAATGAGTAAGGGACGGGAAGGGAGAATTGGAAATAAGGCGCCCACGGAAGTGAAGAAGATGGAGGAGGGGGCGCGAGGCGGAGTGGCAGAACGGGAGGCATAACGATTATGGAATAGGCCGCCGGAGGAGCGAGGCATGGCGGGGATTGGGAAAGACCATGAGGTGTTTGTACAACAGAGAAGCAAGTGACTGGGTGGGGGACCTTACTGCGATAAATAAATGGTGGCCCGTCTTAAGTCCAAGGACAATAAATGAGGGGCCCTGTGTGGATACCCACCCCCCGCGGGACCGGCGGGCTAGGGCAGGTGTGGCTCGCTTGGTATCGCAGAGGTGGGTGGGGCGGGGTTTTCCTGGGGTGGCCCAGCACCTCCCTTCTCGAAGGATGGTTTTTACCGGAGGGTGGGGACATAGTGCCCTCTCCCGAACTGGAGGTCAGAGGCCTGCTTTCTATGGGTCCGGCAGAGGCTGGAGGTAGGGCAAATGGCGGAGTGGGATACGGATCCAGGCTCCAGCCTGCACAACTTAAAACAAAAAAAAAACTTAACTAATGTGGCATTATGGCGGCCTCGTGGGATAGTGCGGCGGCAGTAACTGGTGAAATTGGTTCTGAAAACAACTTTACCGGTCCTGTGTGCGAAAGCTGTACACAAAACAACCACCCCACATGGACCAACTACAAAGTAACATCGGCTGCAAGCACAAACTCCTCGGGAACAGTGAGAATCGGCGTCACAAAGTCCAGCTGACTTGTCTTTATATAGTTATGTAGATAAAATGATCTCAATTGCCTGTACATATGAGTGTTAAGATAAATAGGATAAGATACATAGGGCCGTATTCTAGAAGCTTCCTTAAGTGTAAGGTCGACCTTTAGCTATTATTTGCAGGGTAGAATACAAAAGATTAAGGTCGACCTTACACTTTAGGAAGCTTCTAGAATACGGCCCATAGAGTAAAACCGTGGATAATACAATGCATAGGATAATACATACATAAGAGAATGCTTAAACAGGGCCTCAAGAAGTTGATTCACGAATTCTCGCCCGTTGTCACTGTGGAAAATCCTTGGCACCCCTAGGTAGCTCAATACTCGCTGCTGCAACATCTCAGCCACCTCCTGCGCTGTCTTGTTTCTCAAGGGGAAGATGACGTGGTACTTAGAAAAGTGGTCCATGAAATGTCCTATCCATTTATCGTCGCCGTCCGGATCGTGGCGCATATCGATTAGATCTACTTGCACTCGATGTAGGAATCCTTTTGAAATGATTGGGCGCAGTGGTGGTCTAACCGTCTGTGACGCAGACAGCTGGCACACTGGGCAGTTCTTGGCAAACTCCTGGACGTAACTGCGGGGTATGCCGTAAAACAGCCGCTGAACTTGATCCAGTGTCTTTTTGTATCCGTCGTGCTGAGTTTCTTGGCAGTGGATATCTTTGACAACTTGAAACATCTTCTCTGAGTGGACGACTCTTCTGCAATTGAATCCAGGGGGTCTGTTCTTTTCATCCGCAGGTACCACCAGGGAGTTGACGACATCTAGCGCAGGTATATTATGTATCGAAAACTTCTTGACCCAGGCCTTGAAATGTGCCGAGACAGATGAGGTCGGATCGTTCAGATGCTGGACAATGGCCTCGTACTTCTCCTTGGAGATGACGTATGTTGTCTTCGCCGCCAGAAGCTGGTCTCTTATTCCTTTCTTATGTTCCTCTAAGTTGTTGAAATCCATGTTGATGTTGTAGCTGAGCTCGTTCTTGATCCTGTCTGACAAAAGTCGTGAACTGGAATGAAATTCCTTCGGACTTGGCCCCTTTTATAGAGGCAAGAGCTTAATTACCTCTATTGTTAATTGCATGAACACTTTTCACCAATTGAACAAAAATCCGAATGCCAAATCAGATGGTAATTAATGATAAATGAAAATACTGTTCAGTAATCATCGCTGCCCATGAATCATCATCTTCTGAAATTCACGACCGGTGTTCTTGAAAACCTCCATTTAACTCTAAAACCCTCCTTTAAGGCCTAAAGTAGAAGTTTATAGAGGCTTCCTTTACTTAGGAGTTCCGTTACTAAAGTCTGGTATTCAAGAACCACGCTGGCCCGTATTCTAGAACGTGCCTTTAGCGTGAAGGCAACCTTTGTGTCAACCTTTAGCTGAATTCTATTTTAAGAACCAACCTTTATCTCGGGTCAAAGGAAGGAGGCATTCTCGGATCAAAGGAAGGAGGCATCCTTTGACCCGAGATAAAGGGCCGCTCACGGATCGCACTTTAGCTTAAGTTAGACTTTCTCTAAGCTTGAAGCATTACGAAAAGTCAGACTTTAATGAAAGTGTGACCCGTGCATACGGCCAAAAGATTGGTTCTTGAAATAAATTTTAGCTCATTGTTGATTTAAAGGCTCCCTTAAAGCCAAATGAACGTTCTAGAATACGGGCCCAAGTCCATTTTAACCTTTTGCATTTTGCCCTTCAAATAATGGCTGGTATTCATAAAAGATAGCAATGCTCATGCTACATGTATAGTAAGATTTGCAACTGTAATGTACCTCAAAATTTAGTACAAGCATTGGTACCGGTAGCTATTATAAATATTAGCCACTAGCTGGTCAACGGAAGGTGGTCAAAGGAAGGAGGGATCCTTTGACCCGAGAAAAAGGTTGGTTCTTGAAATGAAATTTACCTCAAGGTTGACTTAACGGCTCCCTTAAAGCTATAAATGAACGTTCTAGAATACGGGCCCAAGTCCACTTGAACCTTTTGCAATAAATATTCTTTTATTTACGATTACATATAGTACTCTTGCAGTCATCAGTTAACAAAAGAGGGTAACACCCATGACAATGGTGATTATGAATGTTGAGAAAATGATGAGATTCACCAAATCTTGATGAAATCATCTCACTCACACAGTGAATGCTTGTGTTCGCCAATTAGCGGTAGGCCTTTGATCTTGGTGAAATCATGTTACTCACACAATGAATGGCCGTGTTCACCAATTAGCGGTACGGTAGGCCTTTAATCTTGATGAAATCATCTCACTCACACAATGAATGATACGCTGAGAATGGTCATAAAACATGTTACGTAATCCCCCTGGCACCCCTATCGAGCTAAGTAGCGCCATGCATAAATTAGATCTTGGCCAATAGAATAACACACCTTATTACCATTATGCCGAAGGCGTGGTGACGAAAATCATTCTCCAGGCGTTGGGTAAATTGGCGGTAGGGGTATTCATAGTGTAAGACTGTAGCATGGAGACATTTCGTTGGAGAATATCGTACTCTAAGTCGCCGCATAAGTAATTTCCGTCCGTTAGGTGGCAAGATACCTATTAACACCTGTTAAGCAAGATACCCAGAGTGAGGGAACTGGCAAGGGGCTGTTATG
>NMRB01000124.1:0-120190 GCA_002633025.1 Notospermus geniculatus | reverse complement strand
AGTACACACAGTACATGTACGGCCCGTATTTTAGAACGTTCCTTAACATTAAGGTCCACCTTAAATCTATTGTTCTTGATGGTTTTACAATAGACTTAAGGTCGACCTTAACGTTAAGGAACGTTCTAAAATACGACCCGTAGTCTTTCATCGCTATCTGCAGCGGTAACCGCTGTGTTCTGGGAGTTGTCAGATTCCTTTTTTTCAGAATGATAACCGTAGTGTTACGAGTTCGAATTCCTCTCAGGTTCATTCTCCATGTATATATGGTGGCGACGCTCTTTGAAAATACATAGGGTATCGAGCCTCAGGAAAACATATTGTATTTTTCTTACATTAGAAAGTTCTATCGTCAACTGCTGTTGGGATATATGGGATACATGTGGACAATGGTATCGTATACTATGTCAATATAATCCAAACACACCTGTAAATGGCACCTGTTCTTACCATTATTGAAGGAATTGATTCAGGAATGGAATGGCATTGCTGTTATTAAATGATGACTCAAATATATTTCTCAGATTTAACGTGTTGGAAAGTTTTTCAAAGGTAATTGATTTCAGGCAAATGAAGTCACTTCCCAAATTCCCAATACCCCATTCCCAGGAGTTATTTGGACATTGCTTCCAGGCGGTGTCGTTTAGACCTCCAACGGACTCATTGTTGCTTCTTGAGTTGTGTCGAGAATATCATCTGAGAGCAGCCGAGTATGGCACGTAGATGTTATCGGGCAAATGCTTGAAGGTTGGACTCATCATCTCCTCCCCTGGAACATCCGCCATTACATTCTGATCACCATTAACAAATCGCATATCGTCATTTCGGCAGCGAGAATCTTCAAACAAACTATTCCTCAAACGAATATGAATATATGTTAAAAAAGTAACCAGCGTAGCATGTCATAGGCTACAACGTGTGATTATCAAATAAACCCAATTGACGTCGCCCAAAGATTGTTCACAAATTAGAAATTCCGTCGACCGACTAAATTATAAATCCGATGCATACAAGCAACAAGTCATGTGTTTTTGAAATGGAGAAAGAATGGGACCTTTCACTACAATGGCTACCACTGCGTTACCGACTACTCTGCACACAGGAAATGGTTGATCTACTCCACCATTATTTTATTATGTCTCTTGGTATAGCTCTTGCTTCTCTTTATGCCATTTAAGAATATCTTTCCTTGTGCGTTCTTTTTGCTCATTAAGACTGCCAATTAGATTACCAACTGAACTGCAGATTCTCTAGGGATACACGACTGCATGATGTAACATTTTTTCGCAATCGCAAATCCGATTATTAAACGTGTCAATGAATAACAATGGATTAGTCACTTTCCTCATGTTCACCATTGGCCCTTTCAACTTTGTTCCCCCATATTGATGGTTCGCCTCTTGTCTCATTGATCGGTAGGCCCAGAAACATTCCTTTGTTGTACCACCTGTTGAAGGTAACTGAACAACGCCACTACAATTAATACGCCTTGTTTACGGCCGGCTCTTTGCCAAACATCAGGCTACACTTGTCTTGCTGTTCTACATGATTTATATTGCACTGATGATAATCATTGGCAACATTACATGACAAATATAGTTTATACGCCTTTGAGAGTAATGTCCACAATAGAACCTCAACTTAAAAGGCGTGATGTTGGTCAGTTGGATAAAATTATAAGTAATATCAAAACGTTATCCAGTGGTGACTATGTGTTTCTCCTCCTAAATCAAATTCAGCTGCAAAATTAGTTGGTATACATTGTTTAGACGCATATTTTTGCGAAATTTGAAACATTTGGTTGAGAGCTTTGCGTCGATACAAGTTCTTAACACAATACAAATGTTTGGACGAGTTATCATTGTACAATTGATTTGTCGTATATGTTGGTAGGATCTCTTTGGGAACAGCTGAAACAACTCGAGTTGAAACAGGTCATCAGATGCGAAGTAATACACGCAGGGTACGTTACTCGGCTGTTTACATCACAATACCTTGAACAGTATTCACTTCATAAGCTCTTGAAGCACAAATAGGACCTAAAAATAATTTTGGTCCGAAATACTGTCCCCTTTTTATATCAGGTACGAAGCTTTTAGTTAGCTTAGAAGATGGCCCTAAGTGATTTCAGGGTGACAAAAGGCCTGCTACATAAAATTGAGCTGGATGCTCTGAACGCCCAATACCATGAATTTATACAAAGCTTCATAGAGAGCAGTATTGGACGGAAAGGTGAAAAAAGAAGTACTTCAGATATCTTTCAGTGTGTCCGCCCTTTAGGATTCTCGCGAGCGACCATTTCTCAATGCAGTTAATGGTTTTGCTCGTTGCTAAGATTTTACATGCTTTTAAGAAACCTGGTGATTCTAAGAAGAAAAACAGAAAACGGCATTTACGAGTAGTTGTTCTTTTTTGGACAATCACTATAGGCCTACTTTCTGAGCTGTTGATCTATAAAAATCAGACACAGGTGATCTGCAACAAAATCACCATTTCTGGAATGTGTTGAATAAGACCATGCTCATTGCAATCCATCCAGTCAGATATCTCCGAGCGGGGCATTGGAATGACCGCTGTGTGGTGTTTTATCTAACGGTAACGATAAGAAATCATAATAGGAAAGTACAGGGAATTACTATCGGAGGCGAATATTTCATTGGGTTTGGGTTGAGGTAGAGCAGAGATAGGCACACCATTGTCTCTACCTCTCCACTGGGAACTAGCCTTATTCCGATTCTGTCATGAATCGCTGATATACTTCGGATCTTTTCTGAAGTACCGGTGGTCAAAACGGCTTCCCCCCGGCTTCCTTTGTTAGCTTATGAGTTGTACAAAGTGGAAAATGCACGTCCAATATGGTGGTGCTATAAAGCTCTGTGTTTAGGGACACCAAGTCTGGTCGTTGGTGGTCATACCTTTCTTCAGATAAGAGGAAAGAGTGCGCAACCTCCTAAACGTCTGTAGAACTCCACTCATACCAGAAAACATGAAAGCATGGTTACTAGTATCACAAATCATTCCGTTTTAGTCATCCAGTCACTGCTCGAAGGAATGGTCCATCGTAAGGGATATTCGCATCCATGCATGGAAGTGAGGTAGAAAAAAAAGACGGACGCGCATCCTTGGTGATGGAAGGAGAGCTTGAGAGCATTCGATGATGACTTTGTCACAACAATCAATCAGGATGGTCATTACCGCGATAGCTCTTAGGTGGAACGTGTAAACTGATATCATTAGGTAATAATTTTACAGAGGAGCTGCCTTGGGTCTGTTCTCCGCGACAACGTTTAGCGATTGTTCGAGTAGGTTTTAACAGTGAAAGGAGGCCTCATTAAACGTTGTCTAGGCTAACCCTGTGGATCTTTTTCTAGTGTTGCCCATATCCCATTGTTTCCGTACAAAAGACAGCTTGAGAGTCCATGACTTTTTAATAGGGAACACAGAGAAATCTATCACTCTCGTTTCACAGTGTGGGTCTACCATATAATGAGGGGAAACATGAGAATCGGGAACATGGTGCCACTTTACACCGGCCGTTGCTTAAACGCACTTTTGTCAATTATTACCCTCTGCGTTTCAACGTTACCGGTAATGATGATACTGCTTACTTTGTAATTTGCATCGAACTTGGATTTCTCGTCATGGTTAATTAACGTACTGTTACTATACACCGTAGTAGTTTCACACCGGTGAGAATATATGAGTGCATACATCATTCTGTGCATGTAACAAGAGGGATGGTAATCGATGTCATGTCACCATTATAGTTTCATGACAGAAGTTTACTGATTTCATCTCTTTAGCACATTCCAACTTTTGCGGCAGTGTAGGCTACAGAGACGCGTTTTTGAAGATTCAAATCACGGTCAACCAAACAACGACCACTGACAGAAAGACTGAAAAATAAAAGGCAAATGATAGAAAATATTAAAAAAAACTGAGTACAACTGAGGTATCAGAGAAGTGAATGAGATATAATGCAGATCAAGTCTTCCGTCAAAAATTTGGTTTTGTGACATTCAATATCGTTGAGAAATGACAACCTCCGTTTTAGAAAGCGTCTGTCATTCAAGCAAGTGCCTATATATAATAATATAGCACGGAGATTACGTCGACATTAGCAAAAAATGTTTGATGCCATGCTATGTGAAGCACTACGGTACGTCACTAATCCCAAACGTAACAAGTACTTAGAAGTCACTTTCTGTTGTAAGGACATTTTATTCCTTGGGTTAACATTCCATCCACACCCGTCATTTGGGGCGAAGACCAATTGGCAATTAATAGTTTTGAACTTACAACTAAGAATCTGCCATCAGGCTTTTCAGTGCTTTACAAAACGTAAATGTACAAAACGAGGAAAATGAAAGTAATCCATGCCCTTTCGTTGATTAATTTCAGGTATTCACTGATATCATTAGGTAATAATTTTACAGAGGAGCTGCCTTGGGTCTGTTCTCCGCGACAACGTTTAGCGATTGTTCGAGTAGGTTTTAACAGCGAAAGGAGGCCTCATTAAACGTTGTCTAGGCTAACCCTGTGGATCTTTTTCTAGTGTTGCCCATATCCCATTGTTTCCGTACAAAAGACAGCTTGAGAGTCCATAACTTTTTAATAAGGGAACACAGAGAAATCTATCACTCTCGTTTCACAGTGTGGGTCTACCATACAATGAGGGGAAACATGAGAATCGGGAACACCGCGCCACTTTACACCGGCCGTTGCTTAAACGCACTTTTGTCAATTATTACCCTCTGCGTTTCAACGTTACCGGTAATGATGATACTGCTTACTTTGTAATTTGCATCGAACTTGGATTTCTCGTCATGGTTAATTAACGTACTGTTACTATACACCGTAGTAGTTTCACACCGGCGAGAATATTTGAGTGCATGCATCATTCTGTGCATGTAACAAGGGGGATGGTAATCGATGTCATGTCACCATTATAGTTTCATGACAGAAGGTTACTGATTTCATCTCTTTAGCACATTCCAACTTTTGCGGCAATGTAGGCTGCAGAGACGCGTTTTCCAAGATTCAAATCACGGTCAACCAAACAACAACCACTGACAGAAAGACTGAAAAATAAAAGGCAAATGATAGAAAATATAAAAACAAAAGTACAACTGAGGTATCAGAGAAGTGAATGAGATATAATGCAGATCAAGTCTTCCCTCAAAAATTTGGTTTTGTGACATTCAATATCGTTGAGAAATGACAACCTCCGTTTTAGAAAGCGTCTGTCATTCAAGCAAGTGCCTATATATAATAATATAGCACGGAGATTACGTCGACATTAGCAAAAAACGTTTGATTTAGATATTAAGCCATGCTATGTGAAGCACTACGGTACGTCACTAATCCCAAACGTAACAAGTACTTGGAAGTCATTTTCTGTTGTAAGGACATTTTATTCCTTGGGTTAACATTCCATCCACACCCGTCATTTGGGGCGAAGACCAATTGGCAATTAATAGTTTTGAACTTACAACTAAGAATCTGCCTTCAGGCTTTTCAGTGCTTTACAAAAGGTAAATGTACGAAACGAGGAAAATGAAAGTAATCCATGCCCTTTCGTTGATTAATTTCGGGTATTCATAATTATGTTCAAATCTAAGAATAAGCAGATAGTACGACAGACATGGAAAGGAAAGGTACCATTCTTCTATAAGAAGAGAAAGAATAGAAATATGTGATAGACATATAGTCACAAAATATACCTACCAATATCGTTCTCATGGCATAGATTATTTTCCGCACGTTGTTTCGATGAACTGACTCCAACTAACACATAGGCCCGTTAATAGCCTATCAAAATATTAATCCACTCAAAATTTGGTGACTCTCAAATAGTATGTAATGTAAATGATGAGTGGTGCATTTCGGCTCTTGGTCTGCTGACGCTCATGAATCAAAAATGCACAGTCCAAGTGAAACAGTCTGCTTCCGATATTAACAGGTGATGTAGCGTGTCGAGTAAAATATGCGTTTGTTGTCCATACAAAAAAGGGGTAAATCAGTTAAAATTGTTTCTCTGGCTTTAAAATGATGATATCCTTTGTAAGTCCAGAATAGCCGTCCCTCATAGTGATATAGTTTGTCTGGGATACGCTTGATATGTGGCTGTTCCTGACTGCGAGTGCCATACCAGAGCGTCACAGAGCCGAGTAAGAGTGTTTCGAGAGTACTTTAACTCTCTAAGCCACGGAGCTCTAGACCAATCGCTAGTGATACGCGGGCCGCATGATCACGTGCGCCAGATGCTCGGTGAACGCATGCAAATAACAGATCGCTGTCACTGCGCCTGCGTCACGAAGTGCTCCTCATCTTACAGCAGAATCAACACCGAAAGCTAATGCGTAACTAAAATGTGCATGAAGTATTCTATCAGTGCACACCTCCTCCAAATCAGCAAACATTTGCTGCCGTAAATTCTTCTGGCTAGGAATCTTGCACACCCCAGATTGACAATGACACAAAAATACGAGATAGATAAGGGTGAATTTCACTTTTTTGATTCTCATTTCATCATCATGTTTGGTTGTTCGTGCTGTTGAATCTGAAGACCCGTCGTCAGAATGAAATTTTTAAATGCACTCAATTACATTTAAAAGTTATTTTTCTGCCATGTGACTTCACCCGAACAGACTTGGTCTACGTTTTTACGGCGTTGGATTCGCCATGCTGAGTACATCATGTATTCTATTCACAGACTGGCCGCGACAGCGGGATAAACGTTTTTCTGAGGCTAGGAAAGTACTGTACACGTATAGTTCGTGGGTACTCTTGGTGTCCAAAGTAAAAATGGGCCACAAAAACCCATATCAGAAACAGCATTTGAATTTTCAGTCCACTGTAGCGTTTTTCAGTGTGACCCGTGTGCCAGTGTGACTTAACAATAGATCGACAAGAGACACCGACCCACATTCATAAAACTACTTAAGTCTTAGTGTGACACTTACATGTATCCTTTGTTCAACACAAAAGATAAGTATCACACTTTGACTTAAGTATGTTTACATGTATGAACATGGACCCAGGGCCCATATGCATAAAACATCTAAAGTAAAAATTTCCCCTTTTGTTTGGCACAATACATGTAGATAAAGGGAAATGTTTCACCTAAGATGTTTTATGCATACGGCCCCAGACCTTTTCACTAAGCGTCACACCGTGAAACGAGTCGGACCGTTTTCTAATGTGCCATGCACACCAATGGATGTTACCCTCAGAAACGGTCGCACTAAAAAACATTACAACTGTCATTTGAATTCAATGCACTGGTTATGGGTCATACTAATCGAATACTCAATCCGCTAATCTTTTGTTCATACCTTCCACCCCACAATTTTTCTTCGGCACCAAAATTTAGCAAGCCTGCTGTGGCCCATAATCAGTGTGTGCAAATTGAATCACCACGTGCACTGGATTTCGTCATCGAGTTGAATATATTCTGCTTCATCGCCGAAGCAATATTGTGTGATGTTGAGAGAGGAACAATTTCCTGTGGACATAGGTGCCATTAATTGTGTTGAAATCAATGGGGCGTTACATTTTCTATACAAATGAAAACTAAATCTATTCTTTTGCACCAGATTTGACTTGACTCTAAGCTTGTTATTTCGCACTCCAACATTATTGGTCAATTCAAACAACTTCGTCCGCCTAGGACCTTCCTCACCAATGCACGTGATCCTCACACTCAAACAGTATTCGTCTATTCAAACCAGCTAATTTGCATAGACGTTGGAGTGGGAATAAAATGAATTTCTCCTCTGACAGAATAGCTTCGGTCTTTATGTACTTTAAACCTCTTGAAAGTCTGCACTTTTATTGTACCAAGAACGTGTCATCGGTCTCCAGAAGAGTCAACCACAGCAGGAGAACCCGTAAGCAACCTGAATTGTTTGCAACGTGCGTGATGATACGTATCATCAAGTTAGAGCAATGTCGATTTAGTAACGGCGTGGCCAGATTTCTCATCCACAATGATCCTTAGTAGCAAAACCATTCGCAGCACTGCATGCATCGTGAGACTGGGTACCAATCTATCATAATCAGGGAAACCCCCCAACAGGCGAAACTGGAAATAAACAACAAGAAAAATGGATTAGAGAAGAAACAATTTGCAATAACTGTGAGGTCCCTTTTTTCGGCAATACTCTGTATTCCCCTTCTTAATCTCAGAGGATACGGAGTCTGAGGGAAACCGATGTGACTGATGATGTTCCTTTAAACTAAAGAATGATACAGTGACCCGGGAAACAATAAACCATTGCAGGTATTAATGTTTTTCCGTTGTCTCGATGATGAAGGGCTGCATGTTAGAACATTTATCGCTCGGCAGCAAAGACTATACTATTATGTGATTTGTAACATGCACTCTTGGTTGGCAAACTGCTGAGGGCTAACCGACCACTTAACTGGTGAGAGCGAAAAGACTTAAGCGTGAACGACCGAAACTGCCCACCAAACACAGTGTTCTCACTGTGTCGTCACCATTTTCCCAGATGAACCCAGTTTGATTTCCTGGCAATACTTTAATTCCCCGGGGGATGGGATCAATAGTGGCGAGCCCAGCAAATTGAACTTAGACTGTACCCCGAGATGTGTTTTTGTGGATTTTTTTCCACCAGACAGCCCCCACCCTTTAAATAGGGCCTTGCGGTCAAGTAGTGAGAAGATGACACCCATTGAGGATGCATTACTCGTCCAACCAGACGACGTGCAAATGCAAATACGCGACTTTGAGATTCCTGGCATTTCCACAGCAACAAGAAAGATCTAGCCGCTAGCGAAACTCATCTATACGCCAACATACAAACAGGTTATCTTGGCCATCATCAAGTTAACCACTGTTACGACGACTTACAGTGTACTGATAAAGAATCTGATGTTTGGTTATATATTGGAGAGATTACTTTTAAATCAAATAAAAGCAATACCATTGACAACAGCGGAAACCAACTTTGGAGAGCTATCGGGCTTGATAGAATCATCCCATATTCTAACTATTGGAAAATGAAAAAGACATCTAATGCGATGACTATAAATTTGCTTTTAGTTTCGATTCTTCTCTGCATTGCCGTTATCTCATTACTAATTTCCAATTCTGTGCGATAGCTACTGTATCTGCTTAACCTGACAATTCTGTTCCGTAAAAGTCAATTAATACATTCAGTATAGCACAGCGAAACACAAAACATTTCAACTTCTACCAGATTCAAACATCTTGCATTTTAAGAGAAGGATTTGGTAGACAAACGACTTTAAAAGCCGCAAATGTTATTACGTATCTCAACGTTTGTGAAGTAAATTTATGCCATCTGCTTAAGGCTTCATTAAATGAAACTGAGTGTGAATCCAGTACTTGCATTTGCAATGACATTTGGTTAAGTTGGGAAGGAAACCAGTCGTTATGGTTTCGCGAAGCCCAAATATTTCTTTATCTTTATCCATGAAAGTGAAATCAAAGAAATGTTCGTCGAAATGGACTGAAAACGAGGGAACGCCCACGCTTTGAACTCTGTATCAGAAAATGTACAAGATCCAATCCATGTTCAAATTCATGTTTCCTCAAGTGCCTACCATTCATATGCCTTTGGAATACCAAATTTTGGAAGGTGTCCTTACGTTTTGGCGAAGGCAGACCCTCCTAACTTGTCAATGATAAATTTAGCAAACCTATGAATAAAGCCAATACCGGTACCTGATTGACCACAGTGTATTACCCATTGCATAACAATCAGATCTGATTTGGTTTTCTGGGCATGTTCGTCCTTCTGTTAGCTCTGAAAATGAGTTCTTACTCTATGCTACAGACCAGTCCAAAACGAACAAGCTACGATATAAATGTGTTACATTCCAAAGCAAGAATGAATGTTGGATATGAGAAAAGGAAGCTTACATTAAATTTGAAGTCCTCGACTTTGTAAGGTAGACTATACATGGAGACTAATTTACGATTTAAGGACGTTTTGAGAGGTCTGCCAGTGAGAAAATTGGTTATCCAAATGGATATGATTAACATCTACCGTACTCATCATGCATGGGGTGAACATGCTGTGTAAGGTCAGTCCACTGAAAGTATAGAGATTTTTGCACTTGAATAATTGTCATTGGCAGTGACCAGAAAGCCACTTAACCCACAGTTATGGCGTCTATCAGACCTGACAGACTACCGACTGCAACCATGCCAAAGAATTTGGTGGGATGGTCACACAGTTTTCTCGCCACCACAAGTCACAGTCAAAGTGTAAAATCATACATGTATGTACATGTAGGTGGAATGGACTTCACTGTACAGTACCCAGGTGATAGCGACGAAAAAAATGCCTTGGTGTTATACATTCAAACCGACAAGAACTGTTGTGACAATGCTCTGAAACATGTTTATGTAAGGAAAGCAGGTCAATTTCCTCTTCTCAACAAAGATCACTTTTGTCCGGAAAGATCGATTAATAAAGGAACAGGTATGAAACAAAAAACCGAAGTGTGTCTGGCTTGGAACGCCACCGAACACGAGGCACATTCATCACGGGTTGCCAGGCACGTTCTATGATGACACAATGGTTATTGTATCCTGGAGAAGATATCAAACCACTGGAGCTGTCTGAGCATGCTCCGACCCGGCTACTGGTTTCTCTCAAGATAATATGGAAAGTTGCAACAAAGTCGTTAATTAAACCTTTGTTAAGAAAAACAGGCAAATGCTTGCCGAACTTCGACGACTGGACTATGAATTGAAATCTATGAGGCGAAAGGTGATAAAGAAGACTTGGACTGCTGCTCTGAACTGTCAAGAACAAAATGGTATATAGGCGGCCTTCAGGCATACTCACCACTAAAATCATCACACTTTTTATCGCTGTTCAATTTTATCCCTGATTTTTCGCCCTTTTCCTCTCACGTAATCTATTGACTATTGATGCATATTCAAATCATTTGGGGTCAAAGCGTGTCCCAAATAAAGAAATTTGAATTATTTCACCGGCTTCGTGTTTTTGTACGATTTTTTGAGAAATTTTCGAGGTTATTTTTGAGGACGCCTCTGATTGGTGATATTGAATCACATGATCTCAGCGACACACTACGCTTCAATCAAAAGTGGCCACCATCCTATATTCGTCAACAGTCTTGTGAAGCAGTCCTCATCGCGATGTGTACACTCGCGAGCATTAGGGTACGTATTCGGTGTACATCGATCGTGTGTGTATGAACTACGTGTAGGTCATCAGAATAAACATAGCGTGCCGCTTTATGCAAGTCTGGTTCCTCTGGCCATCGATGGGAGCGCTGATTGATATTCACAATGCCATCTGAAGTAGGCCAGTGGAACCAGGCAAACATCCTCTGCCTGGGGCCAGGGTCCAAGTCAAAGAGTGATACTCATCTTTTGGGTTGGACAAAGAATAAGTGTTACACTTAGACGTAAGTATGGGCCCAGGAGACAGAGCAGTCACGATGTATGTTGATCATATCGTGTGTATAAGTATTTTTCATATCGATGATTCATGCATGCATGGGTCGTGGTTCTTTTTATATCCATAGTGCATACCAGCCACACTTTCATCCACCTCAAAGGGAATTAATCTGCCTGAATTCCCCCGAGGCCTAACACCGCGAACCAGTATTGCCGTTAGGTTACTTTTAAATGGTATATAATCCTTCCAGAACAACCAACCAACATGAACACAACCAATGTCGTGATTTCACTTCTGGGGGTATTGATGCCGATTTGAAATCATAAATAGGTTTCCTGAACCGTGAAGTCGGGATCTAGCGACGCTTGTTGAACAAAGATAAGAAAAAGATGGTTTCTAAAAGCTTAGTGCGATCTTAACGCTGCAGTGGTGGTGATTAGAATATTCATCCTTTCCATACGACCGCCATACATGCACCGACACATTTCGCTGAATTTTGTTCGATGGTGAGGTCTTTGATGTCTTTGACTGCATGCTGCCAGCGGCCATTCCCACACAGTAATCGAGGAGAAGGACCAGTAATCAAGGAGGAGGACCAATGATTGCTTACTAAGGCTGATGTTCTTGTCGGCTTACGTCTCATCACGCAACTTTTGCTCCGTCTCATCACTAAAACTACCACGGTCTATCATTGCCCATCATGAATTCAACCACTTTTTACATGTATAATGCATTCACCAATCTTTTTTCTGATTGCAATCTCCGCGACTGGAGAACTCGAGTTTGAATCAGACATCACAATCTTCTCCCCGACAACGAGCCACTTCATCAGGACATTCTCTCAAGACCACCATTGTCCCATGTCCACATGTATCAACAAAATCAAGATCAATCATGGAAATATTCTGTATAATACTTCCATGGATCAATAAACTATTTTCAACCTTCAGTAGGCCTATGTTATCCACAACCAGCACCCCTGAAGTCACCGACCATGTAAACCCTGTCGCCGCCAGGCTTGTTATAATTAGTTCAAGTTAACATTTGGTCAGAAACGTTAAATGATATATCGTGCACCAGAAAGCACATTTTCGCCATGTTCTCTATTCCATCGAATGGTTTGTACGCAGTCTTAAATCCCATTAATCATTGTTCATAGTCTCGCAAATTGCAAATCAAACAGATAGTCAGGTGTATTAAGTGTGTTTGAACATCTCCAGTGGCTGTGATTGTTGGGTCACGTGGGCACCATAGTGAGCCATTATTTTCGTCCTTGATTTTTCCGCCGGCAAAGATAACGGCTTTAATAAGTGACCATTTGAAGACATCACAATCTTCTCCCCGACAACGAGCCACTTCATCAGGACATTCTCTCAAGACCACCATTGTCCCATGTCCACATGTATCAACAAAACCAAGTTCAATCATGGAAGTATTCTGTATAATACTTCCATGGATCAATAAACTATTTTCAACCTTCAGTAGGCCTATGTTATCCACAACCAGCACCCCTGGGCCCGTATGCATAAAGGTGGAATAAGCTTATTCCAGGTATAGCTTCACGTTATAACGTTAGGTTACACCTGGAATAGGCTTATTTCACCTTTATGCATACGGGCCCTGAAGTCACCGACCATGTAAACCCTGTCGCCGCCAGGCTTGTTAAAATTAGTTAAGTTACCATTTGGTCAGAAACGTTAAATATATCGTGCACCAGAAAGCACATTTTCGCCATGTTCTCTATTCCATCGAATGGTTTGTACGCAGTCTTAAATCCCATTAATCATTGTTCATAGTCTCGCAAATTGCAAATCAAACAGATAGTCAGGTGTATTAAGTGTGTTTGAACATCTCCAGTGGCTGTGATTGTTTTTATTACGGTTATGATGGTTGGTGTGTTGTGCTGTTGGGCATGTCCAATACCATTGCCAAAGCATTGATTTATTACACCTCGCCCGTACTACCAGTTGACAAGGAGCATTGACTCATTTTAACTAGAAACAATGTTAGTAATAAAGCATTTTTTTAGAGGAAAAGGAAAAATTTTCCTACGTTGGGCCTTATCCCTCCAAGTTAGTTTGGCTCAATCCCAACAGTATTGGCAGCTGTCCCCAGCAGGGCGCTGAGGGTTCTTTTCGCTGAGCTGTGGCCGAACATACATGTAATACAACACAGAAAAAGTCAATCCAGTCTTGGTTATTGGTCACGGGACTATTGAGATTACTATCATCCATCCGTGCTTTCACATCTAAGAGGTTAGTCACTTAATTTTCAGGCTAAGCCTCCTGACGTCATCACGAGCTGGCTTTTGCATTTGCCACAAATGCCTAATTGTTTTCCCAATTGTCAACAAGAAGTATGAATTGTTGGCATTAAAGAACAGTTCTTTCAGTTTCCCATTCCTGCATGGTGTCAGTGGAGATTCTCATTCATTGTTTCGTACGTCATTGTTTTTATTGTTTGTTTAAGATCGATTGTCAAATGTGGCCTACGGTAAGCCTATAGGGATTCGACAGTGGCGTTAATTGAAATAAATTGATTACAATTTCTATGCATAATGAAGATGACAGTATGCAGCGGATAAGTAAGTCTGCATTTATAATTAGGCCTTTACATGCTTAATGATATTAAAGGGACAAGGAACCTCTGAATCAACAGAAGCAGATGTCAGGGGCATCATCACCGACATCTGACTCCGAGAGGCATTGTGGGTCTGATTTTTCAAAACAATATTTGTTATAACGTGCATCTCAAAATAGCACTAAGGGGGGCTTTCCACTGGAGCGTTTCCGTGCGCGGAAACGCTCCAATGGAAAGCCGCCCTAACGGTGTTTTGAACAACCCAGCACTGCTTTGTAAATCCAACGTTCTACCGCTGGGAAAAAGAGACATGTCCCACTAGCTATATTCCCGCCCGGCCCAAAGATTACTTCGCAACATTCGAACAAAGGCGCTTAGGCATACAAAATTTCTCACTCACGTTGACATCATCTGTAACCAGATTAGGCCTAATAGAGTCTGGATGACGCGAGTTATGTTGATGGCATACCTCCCGAAATGGTGTTCGATATCGATGAAATAAAGTTTATTTTCCATGGAAAATTTCAAAGTCAATGCTTTTTAACTTTAGAAAAATAATCATTGAAGTCATGATTTGACTAGACGAGTGCCTAGGATAGTTTATTACAATAAGGACACGAAGGGCCCAACTGCAGTTCAAGCTTAAAACAAGTCAATCAATATGAAATCAATAACCTTTTCTCTCTAGTCATCGAATACTAATATTTCCCACTCATTTACTAGCTTTATTCAGGAAGGTGACGATGTCAATAGCACATGCACGTTCATTTCATGAAAAGATGGACTACAATAACATGATTTTATTGTGTTTACACACAGTACTGTTTCTTTCACTCGTTGGTAAGTCACTTCGTTATCATATATGTTTTTAGCCCTTCTCAAATACCCTATTCAATTCGTCCACTTATCGTCAATTTGAAAATTACACATGTAGGCATATACATGTACTGTACAGTACCAGTACAATGTACCCATGACAT
The DNA here is from genome assembly GCA_002633025.1 of Notospermus geniculatus. Classification (NCBI taxonomy): domain Eukaryota; kingdom Metazoa; phylum Nemertea; class Pilidiophora; order Heteronemertea; family Lineidae; genus Notospermus; species Notospermus geniculatus. The sequence goes on along the minus strand of NMRB01000124.1, from coordinate 105,204 downwards.
TTTGGGCTCTATAGAACGAAAATCTGCAGGACAGATTTAAAAAAAGTTTGGTGTAACAACTTGTATAAGTTTACCACCAAAAATGTCGCCACTTTTCAACAAAGTTCATCGAGTAACAAAAAGTTCACTTCATTGAAACCCATTGCTGATCTACACGTATTTTGGAGTGCCAAAATGAGAAATTTGCAACTTTGGCCATTCTTAAATATTGAGTTAAAAGCCAAAAAAATGTACACACGTTCAAGTGTACATGCACATGAAAATATGGCAATGCACTATTTTTGTACTGAAATCTACTACTATCGTAGAAGACCATTAAAAAGGAGTTGCCGGTAGGGCTATTCATACTGTTAGTCCTATAGACTTTTTGCAGGTAATTTAAACCTCATTTCTAAAACGTGCTTAACTACTATCGTACATGTAGAAGACTATTAAAAAGGAGTTAGGCCTATTCATACTCTTATATAATCCAAGAGACTTTTTGCAGGTAATTTCTTAACCCTCATTTCTAAAACGCGCTTAACTACCCGATTAATTCTCTCAATGAATAGGCTACATGTAGTTCTTTACTTTACACAAGTTCTAATATCCTATTCATACTCCTAGTAACTTTTTATAGGCAATCCCTCATTTCTTAAACGTATTTAAATACCCGATTAATTCTCTCAATGAATAGGAGTTATTTCTTTACTTTACACAAGTTCTAATATCCTATTCATACTCCCAGTAACTTTTTTATAGGCAATTCTTAAACCTTATTTCTTAAACGTACCGATTCATTCATTCAGTGAAAAGGAGTTATTTCTTTACACGAGTTCTATTCCTACTCTTAGTGACTTTTTTGTACATGTAGGTTAATTTCTTAAACCTCATTTCTTAACCGTGTTTAAATACCATTTCTTTACAAGTGAAACATATTCTCAGTGACTTGTAGGTTTTTTCGTTACCCGTGTAGAAATAGACGGAATTACATATCATTTTGGTCTAATAAAATTTACGAAAATAAACATCGGAAGACTTTCATTTTGCCAAAACAGGATCTAGTAGGAAAAGATAACATAAACTATTTCCAGCACTCATTCAGACGGAGCATTTAAAAACGACGATTTTGAAATTTCCATCCCGTTATTGTATGAATATCGACTGCGTAACATCATAAAGGAATCAAACATAAAGGTTTAACTGCAAACGATGAGGTAACTGAGGGATACACTTCATGTGTTGCCACCAGATGTCTCTCACTGCCTGAATTTTGGCTTTACGTAATAGGCAGGGGCTTCAACTTTTTTATGGTAGGGTAATGGGGTACATGAATCTGTCAACTTGATGCCTTGAATTCCATTTATGAGGATAACACAGCTATTTTCAGCAGAATTACTGTTCCACGTGCAAATGTACGTTATCCTATTCAAATGTACACAGATGACCCTGCGCTCTCATCGTTCGTGGGATTCTCATTACATGTAATTCAGTCATTTTGTATCATAAGATCAACTTGGCTGAATTCAACAAAATTTACACTAAACAGGCAGAAGGGTCTTGCCTATCACATGGAAGAGTCGGAATGCAAATCTGTTGAGGTTTAAAGGGATACTGTCCACATTTATAAAATGCTAAATTTGTAAGTTGAACCCTTTATGGTAACATTCCATACTTGACGGTACTCACTGGAGTAGGATTTGTCACTTTTTCTTAGAAGTAAAAAAGACTCCTTTTCCAAGGGACGTAGCCCTATATAAATTGCTGAATAAAGACATTCACGTTTATATAGGCTACATGTAGTTTTGTATAATAACATGTCTCACTTATTGGTGGTCGATAACCTCAAAGTTACCTATCAAGAATCTATTTTGTTCGCATCGATTTCATTTATGGAGGGCTGCACACCATGAAAATTGTAAACCAATATAGGTATACAGAAGGGCATGAAAGTCAAGCCGTGGTTTTCAACGAAGTAGGCATACGGTAATGAACAAACGTACATGTATAATAGGCCTACATATACTCTCTCATCAACGTATGTCATTTACTGTTTCTATCCCCGCGGCAATTGGTGACGTTCATTTGTATGTTTGTATGTATAAACCATTGTTGTTTTTGTCCCGAACTATTTTCTACAGCAAATTCTTATTGAATCAATTAGGCCCTGGAGATGGAAGCCGTTCACGTCGAATCGTATTTATGTTACCTTGCCGACCAAGCGAGGAATCAATTTCTTTTCGACCCTGTAATAGACAGTTTCAGTCGTGTTAGAACGAATGAAGTGAGTGAATGAAATTTATTTATCAAAATAACCAGAGAGAGAGTGTACAAAAACATACATAAACAACTGAATGAAGAAACAACTCCAACTCCGTGCGGGCTTATTATAGTCATTGTACATTGTACTTCACATTATATTATTATCAAAGATCGCAAAACCGCAGAAAAACTGGCTAACTGATAAAATAATAAATGTACATACACAAAGACTTCCTACCGGTATGTCCCAAGATTACTTGGTCTTACGGAATTTTCCTTCATAAGTACGCTTTACCGGTAGTTTTTTTTCAGTGAATAGGCCCAGTGGGTTCGTCCTGCTTTATATTGGTCAGTGTGCCGCTGAGATCACGTGATACAATATGACCAACCAGAAGGCGTCCTCAAAAATAACCTCGAAAATCTCTCAAGAAATCGTAGAAAAAATTCGAAGCCGGTGAAATAATTCAAATTTCTTTATTCGGGACACGATTTGACCCCAAATAATTTGAATATGCATCAATATTCAGTAGATTACGTGAGTGGAAAAGGGCGAAAATTCGGGGATAAAACTTGAACAATGCTGAAAGTGTGATGATTTATTCACAAAGCTCCCGTAACTTTAAGGAGGCGCAAATCCTTTGTCAGGCTGATAATGAACAATACGTTATCCACAAATGGACAATAGTTTGGCACTCCCGTAAGTTACGCGAGCTTCATGAATAAGGTCCGGGGACCTTATTGGGTACGCAAATCCTTTGTCAGGCTGATAGTGAACAATAGGTTGTCCGCAAATGGACAATAGATTTCGCACTGTGTAGAGTTGCGGGGGCTTCGTGAATAAGGTCCCTCCTCACCAAAAGGTCGTTTGGCTAGAGCTTCTGCAAATAAAGTGATGATTCATCCGCACGTCATTACCAGTATTACATAACTTACATGTTCTGTCTTGGTCGTGGGATCCCCTGTGAATATCCCTATACTTCTATCTGCAGCGGAAAAACACCTCTAAGCTGTGCTATTTATCGTTGATACTTATTTAGTCAAGTTACATGTACACTCATGGCCAAAAGTAAACGGACAGCATCTTGAATATCTCCCCACAGAAAAAAAAAATCAACTCGAGTCGAGACTCAGAGTCTCACTTTAGGGACAAAATGGTTCGAAACACTTTTTGACTCAAAATGAAACAGAAAATATTTCGGCCCGAGACAATAACAACTCGGCCCGAAATATTTTCCCTCGGAACGAGGTGTCATTGTCTCGGGCCGAAATATTTTCTGTTTCATTTTGAGTCAAAAAGTGTTTCGAACCATTTTGTCCCTAAAGTGAGACTCTGAGTCTCCACTCGAGTTGATTTTTTTTTCTGTGCAGACGTGGCGATTTGCGATGGCTGATAATCGTTTTCAAAGCATTTTGGTGATATAGGCCTTGACATCCTTATTCGAGAAAATAGGCATTGTCAGCTGAAACCTTCTTTATCCTGAACTGGTTGTTACTAGTAACTACTGTACATTGTACTCTTATTTTGTGGCAAATTAAATTTGACTAGCCCCTTTCGGTGTGGCATTTGATATACATGTACATTTGTACTCTAAACTCCTACTTACCAGTCCCATTCCTGAACTCGGAAAAATTACTAAATCCTAAGTTGAAGATAATGGGGTGGGGGTAAATGGTCAGAAACAGTAATGTCCTGTCCACTTACATGTACTTGTCCCACTCCCGAGCCTGGCAAAGAATGACAGCGTGCGATATCTACAAGTTAGGATTTGGTCATTTTTTCCGAGTTCAGGAATGGGACAGGTAAGTGGGAGTTTAGAGTAGATCACAGGTATACATGTACATGTACATGTACATGTACTTCGTTTAAAGACGTTTTCGGTTGTTGGTAGCTCCGGGTCCTTGCTTGTATATATTTGTATATGATTAGTATATGCATGCTTGTCCTGCCGCCTACTTCAACCGCGGTCCGTCAATGTATGTTACTTATTTCTAATCACGACAGGCCACGCCCCTTCCTTATTCCCAGGTTACCGATTGCATCATAATCATAGGTTTTTAAGTTTTAATTTTGGTACATCGTGGGATGATATGAAAGCTGATAGAAAAAGATGATTATATTAAAAACCAGAAATTGAGAAGAATTTGCCTCGGGCAGTCATGAACTTTGGTAAAACTTTCCAATGATCCTTTTTGAGGAGGTTCCGACCGGAGACCATCATAGCAAACTATTGAAGAATCGAAATTTGGAACCTGGGGCTATCAACAATCAACACAAGGGAAAACGAAGAGATGTAATAAAAAATCATATTGTGTACAGAAATTTGATTTCGAATGTTCCATACGAAGTTCATTATTTATTTCCAATAATTCAAAACGCCATTAAGTGTTAACTAGATTCTCAGTTGTGTTATTTTAATTTTAGCAAGTTGTTTACGTATCCTGAGTGCGTTTTTTGTGTATAGGCTACTGGATTCTGTATTCTTGGAGTTTTATTTTTCATATCAAAGTACTGAAATACTAAAAGATATGTATTGAGTATTTTGATCGGTTAATTTCAGATCAACCTTTATCTTTAGATCAACCCTGTATTTTATCACCCAGTAATAACGCATTGTGGGATAGGGCAGCGTTTTTTTGTTTAGTTGGTCACATTGCAATGAGATAAAATTCTTGCGTTCTTACATGTAGATGCGTAACTACGGCATAGTAATAAGCACGGAAATTCGAGATGAATAACAACACGAAAAACCCACACCTACCAAAAAGCGTTCGACTATTCTTTTATACGTTACTCGGAATGAAATATTATAGGTAAATCTTATTCGAAAAACTTGAATATTTTCCTCCGGCTCAGTCTATACCTCTTCACCCAGCGTTCTCGACACTCTTAAAAAATCTGAAGATATCCTTTGTTTCGTTTAATTTCCTATAAACTACATCAATAGTTTAATCACCGAGCTCTGTTTTTGGCTTAATTATTAATTTCTGTGTAATTCATTTCGCGAACACGGCTGAGGGCACTTGGGAAACAAAGGAAGCTGGTGATTTATAAACAATAACATTCAATAAAACGCAAAGATTGAAAAATCACAGCTATGCACACAAATAAACAAAAATCAATAAACAGCCGGAAGCTTATTAATTTCACTTGAGGCGATGTCAGGGCATAATATTGAACCTAAAGGCGTTTGGTGATTAAGCCGTTTGTTCTTTTGATGTTGAATGAACTTTTAAAGTATGTATTTGAGACAACAACGAGAATTTGAAATCAGCATGGAACAACAGTTAAATGCAATTTTCTCCAATGATCTCACTTATGCATGAATTCGTGCAACATGTGCATCTAAAAAATCACACTTACTCAAAAATCACGCTTTATGTAGGCCTAACAAACTGCTCTCATTTCGACTATATAGTACAGAAACACTTGTTTCATGAATGAGATATGAGTACGATGCCTTATTTGAAAACAAAAAGGTGAATTTGTGGCCTCTGGTCCGAGCGTACCATTCATTGGTAGCCATATATTGGATCGATTCAGTCTTGAGCGTAGGTCTGACCATTGCAGGAAGGGCCGACGCACAGAAAGTCCGATGCTTTTTTTCGGTGCCTATCGGCGGTTTAGTTGGGAAAATGCGTTAAACTAAACTGCCTCCTAGTTATGCGTTACAACTATCTGCATCGAGTTGGGAAAATTCGTTACAACTAACTGCCAATAGGAGGGGCCGGTAGCACTATCGAACTTTCTGTGCGGTCGGCCCTGATCTTTGATCCAAATCTATGTAAGGGGTTACGATGGCGCATGTGATTGACTAAAAAAATACAGGCTTCAATGATCAACGAAGAATCAACATCAAACTGTATTCCTGTGGTTCAAAAAGGTACCCCTGGAAGTCTTGTCATTATTTTCAGTGCCGACCGGAGCGGGTATCAGCGTGAACTGTGAGAGGAAACTTGGGAAACTGACTCTAGGGATGCAAATGGACAAGATCCCTAACAGTGGCGGTGCCTTCAACATCAAGCCCCTTCAAGTCCGTCACATTTCTAACAGGATGAAGTGTCTGAAGGCATGTTTGTTCCACCAGTCTGGTGCCTGCCGGTCGGTCGTGCAGATGAGGGCAGGAAGGACAATGGGCTGCTTTCTTTACAAGGACGAATCATATATCGAACATCCAGAGAGGTTCACTACAAAATCGGGCGCTGTCTTTTCAGAACTGAAATGCGATTATGGCAGTGAGTAGAAACGTGTGGTGGATTTTCCCATTGCTTTGAACCAGATTTAACTTTTCATTGTTACCGGGAAATCGATCGTCTGTACATGTACGGTCCTGCTCCACGGGTTGAGCTTGAAATTCATGGACATCCTTTTCTCCCAGCCGACTTTACAAGGGGAGGGGGATCCGCAGTGGAGAGTCCACACCCATGCATTTGAAGCAACTTTTTACAAGGCCGCACATGGGTCGATCGCATAGAAAGTCCGATAGTGCTACCGGCGCCTATCGGCAATTAGTTATAACGCATTTTCCCATTACATGTAACTAAACCGTCGATAGGCACCGAACACACTATCGGACTTTCTGTGCGGTCGGCCATGGAGTTAAATTTATGAATCCAAGAAATTCGGCCATTACATATATTGATGTGAGATAGGTCACTTAATAGGGACTTTTCGCAAAGCCCCCGAAACGCCGACGCGAACGTCTGTCATTTTGTTCCGTGCTCTCTTCGTGGCATCGGACAATGTGATTGGCGTTCGCGTTGGCGTTTCGGGGACTTCGCGAAAACTCTCTATTGTTGAGCCAAGCCGCCCCGCGAATGACGTCGCACTTGTCAATTTCATTGTGCTTGTCCGACCCTGCTATACCTTTGGTCACTCAGTAGCTGTTATCTCATGTTTGTCCGATCGTTGCTGGTAAAAACAGGAGGCGCATGATACCCTTTCACAAAGTCTGATGAACAATTTGCGTTTGCTTAATTTTTTCCAGCCATAACCATTGCAGAAGTTTTAAAGTCCGGTGATGAACGCAGCGCTACTCTCAGCAAATACTCCATGAGTGTCTTTGCTAAACCAAAGCTGGGCACCATCAGGGAATTACCAATGACTATCAAGAGGGTCGAATGGAACAAAGCAAAAGAGAGTTTCGATCCGAACGAAGCCGAGTGTGCAGTGCTCGCTGCCGAGGACATTGCGCAGGGCGAGGTGCTGCAGTACAAAAGGCCAAAACGTGGACGAATCACTTGTAGGATCTTCACAAGCTTGAAAAATTCATAAAGTCCACAGCAAAGCTACCGAAATGGCGGGGCGCTATTTTGACAAGCAAGTCCTGAACAGACCAATGAACAATCAAGGTCGTGAACCGCCAAGTGTTTTCAATATACATGTATAGAGGTTATAAAAATTATATGTACTGCATGAGTAAAATGGACTTCATTCAATGGTGGTCAGAGACACTACATGTATACCGAGCAAAGTCACGGACATATCAAGCTCAATCTATCCCGCCTTGTATAGCTCCTTGTGGTGGGATCCGGAGCCTCCGTCCGAATTACATGATGCTGGAAGTACAATTTAATAAATCATTGCTTTTAATTTATCCACCTTGGTGTTCTTTCCTGAAAAAAAATGAAAAGGCGTCACTGGGCCTACGTGGTAACAATGCCTCTTTTCTCATTCGTTGTACCCTATCCTTCATTGTTTACCACCTTATCAAGAATGTAATGAGTGGTTCATAAAAATCAGACGGCTTTGATGCTGGATTTTTAGTAGGGGCCTATTTTTTCATCGCAGCACAATGTCGACATCTAGAGATAATAATGAAACTACAACGACCAATTCATGAGTACACATTTGTACAAAGTTCCTTGTATACTTATGTAGAATGAGCGTGATCAATATTTCCAATCCGCAATGAAACCAAGTGTGATGGAGATAGAATGATGGAAAAAACGAAGTAGGCATACGGTAATGAACAAACGTACATGTATAATAGGCCTACATATACTCTCTCATCAACGTATGTCATTTACTCTTTCTATCCCCGCGGCAATTGGTGACGTTCATTTGTATGTTTGTATGTATAAACCATTGTTGTTTTTGTCCCGAACTATTTTCTACAGCAAATTCTTATTGAATCAATTAGGCCCTGGAGATGGAAGCCGTTCACGTCGAATCATATTTATGTTACCTTGCCGACCAAGCGAGGAATCAATTTCTTTTCGACCCTGTAATAGACAGTTTCAGTCGTGTTAGAACGAATGAAGTGAGTGAATGAAATTTATTTATCAAAATAACCAGAGAGACATACATAAACAACTGAATGAAGAAACAACTCCAACTCCGTGCGGGCTTATTATAGTCATTGTACATTGTACTTCACATTATACTAACTTCAAAGATCGCAAAACCGCAGAAAAACTGGCTAACTGATAAAATAATAAATGTACATACACAAAGACTTCCTACCGGTATGTTCCAAGATTACTTGGTCTTACGGAATTTTCCTTCATAAGTACGCTTTACCGGTAGTTTTTTTTTCAGTGAATAGGCCCAGTGGGTTCGTCCTGCTTTATATTGGTCAGTGTGCCGCTGAGATCACGTGATACAATATGACCAACCAGAAGGCGTCCTCAAAAATAACCTCGAAAATCTCTCAAGGAATCGTAGAAAAAACTCGAAGCCGGTGAAATAATTCAAATTTCTTATTCGGGACACGATTTGACCCCAAATAATTTGAATATGCATCAATATACAGTAGATTACGTGAGTGGAAAAGGGCGAAAATTCGGGGACAAACTTGAACACTGCTGAAAGTGTGATGATTTATTCACAAAGCTCCCGTAACTTTAAGGACGCGCAAATCCTTTGTCAGGCTGATAATGAACAATACGTTATCCGCAAAATGGACAATAGTTTACGCACTCCCGTAAGTTACGCGAGCTTCATGAATAAGGTCCGGGGACCTTATTCATAAAGCCCTCGTAACTTTAAGGGTACGCAAATCCTTTGTCAGGCTGATAGTGAACAATAGGTTGTCCGCAAATGGACAATGGTTTTCGCACTGTGTAGAGTTGCGGGGGCTTCGTGAATAAGGTCCCTACTCACGAAAAGGTCGTTTGGCTAATAGAGCTTCTGCAAATAAAGTGATGATTCATCCGCACATTACCAGTACATGTATTACATAACTTACATGTTCTGTCTTGGTCGTGGGATCCCCTGTGAATATCCCTATACTTCTATCTGCAGCGGAAAAACACCTCTAAGCTGTGCTATTTATATGATCGTTGATACTTATTTAGTCAAGTTGCATGTACACTCATGGCCAAAAGTAAACGGACAGCAGTTTATCTTGAATATCTCCAAACCAATGGGGTGGAGAAAATTGAATCCGACATATGTAGTAGTAAATTTTCCAGGCTATCTAATGGTATCAGCGTCGAAAAAATCCGCTGAAAACCGCATTTGACAGAAGGAATTTTGTAAAGGTATGTTTTTTGCTACTTTTTTATTTGCACGGTTTCATTCAAAATTTTTATATCACTGTGTTCTACTAATCGAGGCCTTTCATATATCCAGAAATTTCAAATATTCTGTGTAGAAATGTGATTTTGGGGCACTTTTATCAAAATTATGTTGCCCATGCTTGCAACACCTTTGGCAGAGCCCCTTGAACCCAATGGTCAAGCCGGTAGATAAAAATCAATGGCTATTGAATAGTTTGTGGGATTGACGGGGTGCCAACAGGCTGTGAATTGGTCAGCTACCAGGAATCCACTGAATTGACGCAGCCTGTTATGGAAATTGACCCTGCATGACAAACACGACCTTCATCCAAGACTTTCTTTTAATTTACTCATTGTGAACGAGAAATGACAATACTTAGTTTTCATTCATCACCACAACTCACAATAGTGCCAGAGGCCTGTGTCAAAGGTGTTGCACGCGTGGCCAAAAATATTTGGATAAAAGTGCCCCAAAATCACATTTCTACACGGAATATTTGAAATTTCGGGATATTTTATGAAAGGCCTCGATGAGTAGAACACAGTGATATAAAAATTTTGAATGAAATCATGCATTAAATAAAAAAGTAGCAAAAACATGCCTTTACAAAATTCCTTGTCCAATGCGGTTTTCAGCGGATTTTTTCGACGCTGATACCATTAGATAGCCAGGAAAATTTACCACTATATGTCGGATTCAATTTTCTTCACCCCATTGGTTTGGAGATATTCAAGATAAACTGCTGTCCATTTACTTTTGGCCACGAGTGTACATGATACACACTTAGCTGTACACAAACGTGTTTAAAAGCTGGGCCGACCGCCAAGAAACTCCGAAGCACTAACAGGGCCTACATGTAACAGAGAAATCTGTAATGGTAAAAGGCATTGCATACCTCTCTAGGCACTGTTATGTTAGTGCTATCGGAGTTTCTTGGCGGTCGGCCCTGGTGATTGGCAAGTCAATTACCGTTTCGTCGAAAACTCCTAAAAATAGGCTTCCCTCTATGGGCGATGATACTTTTCTCCAAATCTCGGGCTGTGCGACTGGCTTAAAGAACAAAAAAAAGAGAAAACCGCACCAGAGACTTCGTATGCGCAACTCTAACTGATGATTTCATCGCTGACGTGGCGATTTGCGATGGCTGATAATCGTTTTCAAAGAATTTTGGTGATATAGGCCTTGACATCCTTATTCGAGAAAATAGGCATTGTCAGCTGAAACCTTCTTTAGGCCTATCCTGAACTGGTTGCTACTAGTAACTACTGTACATTGTACTCTTATTTTGTGGCAAATTAAATTCGACTAGCCCCTTTCGGTGTGGCATTTGATATACATTTGTACTCTAAACTCCTACTTACCAGTCCCATTCCTGAACTCGGAAAAATTACTAAATCCTAAGTTGAAGATAATGGGGTGGGGGTATGGTCAGAAACAGTAATGTCCTGTCCACTTACATGTACATGTACTTGTCCCACTCCCGAGCCTGGCAAAGAATGACAGCGTGCGATATCTACAAGTTAGGATTTGGTCATTTTTTTCGAGTTCAGGAATGGGACAGGTAAGTGGGAGTTTAGAGTAGATCACAGGTATACAGTCATGTACATGTACTTCGTTTAAAGACGTTTTCGGTTGTTGGTAGCTCCGGGTCCTTGCTTGTATATATTTGTATATGATTAGTATATGCATGCTTGTCCTGCCGCCTACTTCAACCGCGGTCCGTCAATGTATGTTACTTATTTCTACATGTAATCACGACAGGCCACGCCCCTTCCTTATTCCCAGGTTACCGATTGCATCATAATCATAGGTTTTTAAGTTTTAATTTTGGTACATCGTGGGATGATATGAAAGCTGATAGAAAAAGATCATTATATTAAAAACCAGAAATTGAGAAGAATTTGCCTCGGGCAGTCATGAACTTTGGTAAAACTTTCCAATGATCCTTTTTGAGGAGGTACCGACCGGAGACCATCATAGCAAACTATTGAAGAATCGAAGTTTGGAACCTGGGGCTATCAACAATCAAAACAAGGGAAAACGAAGAGATGTAATAAAAAATCATATTGTGTACAGAAATTTCATTTCGAATGTTCCATACGAAGTTCATTATTTATTTCCAATAATTCAAAACGCCATTAAGTGTTAACTAGATTCTCAGTTGTGTTATTTTCATTTTCGTATCCTGAGTGCGTTTTTTTGTGTATAGGCTACTGGATTCTGTATTCTTGGAGTTTTATTTTTCATATCAAAGTAGACTAAAATACTAAAAGATATGCATTGAGTATTTTGATCGGTTAATTTCAATATTCGCTGCTGTGGTCAGGGCACCGGTATATACTGACTCAGGACACCCGGTAATCTACACTGTTAGAAAAAACAGAGGATTTTACAGAAAATTCCTGCAGCAGAGTTTCAGGACGTGATCTGTAAAATTACAGACTCAAATAAATGTTAACAGAGACTTGACTGGAGGCTGACCAAATTATATTTTCATACGTTCTCAGAAAGCATCATTCTGGACCGTCAAATTGAGTCCAACTAATACAGGAACACATAAATCACACCACATGTAAATTTACAGAAGTTCCTGAAACTCTGCTGCAGGCGATTTCTGTAAAAATATCACAAAAATTTCTAACAGTGTAGTCCTCCGAATCCTGTGCTATATTAATTTGGACAACTGTGCAGGTGACAGGAATCAATGTATTAGGAATGCAAGTCCGCCAACAAATACCCCGCTATGTAAGGTTATATTCAAATGGTCATGGTCTCCATAGCCATACATGTATATTCTAATCCCTCGCTGAACAGTAAGACCGGACTTTGATTCCAGGGGGACTTGGATTCCTGTCACACCTCTATACTTCATTAGCAGAGATACACGTCCTTGGAAATACTTCGTCAGAATAACTCATGATACTTCCAGTTCGTCTGTGGTACCATGTGTTTTCATGACGTGACCACCACGGGAGTACCTAGTAAATTACTGGAACAGTATCTTTAGATCAACCCTGTATTTTATCACCCAGTAATAATGCATTGTGGGATAGGGCAGCGTTTTTTTTTTAGTTGGTCACATTGCATAAAATTCTTGCGTTCTTAGATGCGTAACTACGGCATACTAGTAATAAGCACGGAAATTCGAGATGAATAACAACACGAAAAACCCACACCTACCAAACCGCGTTCGACTATTCTTTTATACGTTACTCGGAATGAAATATTATAGGTAAATCTTATTCGAAAAACTTGAATATTTTCCTCCGGCTCAGTCTATACCTCTTCACCCAGCGTTCTCGACACTCTTAAAAAATCTGAAGATATCCTTTGTTTCGTTTAATTTCCTATAAACTACATCAATACTTTAATCACCGAGCTCTGTTTTTGGCTTAATTATTAATTTCTGTGTAATTCATTTCGCGAACACGGCTGAGGGCACTTGGGAAACAAAGGAAGCTGGTGATTTATAAACAATAACATTCAATAAAACGCAAAAGATTGAAAAATCACAGCTATGCACACAAATAAACAAAAATCAATAAACAGCCGGAAGCTTATTAATTTCACTTGAGGCGATGTCAGGGCATAATATTGAACCTAAAGGCGTTTGGTGATTAAGCCGTTTGTTCGTTTTGATGTTGAATGAACTTTTAAAGTATGTATGTGAGACAACAACGAGAATTTGAAATCAGCATGGAAGAACAGTTAAATGCAATTTTCTCCATTTCCTGAATGATCTCACTTATGCATGAATTCGTGCAACATGTACATCTAAAAAATCACACTTACTCAAAAATCACACTTTATGTAGGCCTAACATTCTGCTCTCATTTCGACTATAAAAGTACAGAAACACTTGTTTCATAAATGAGATATGAGTACGATGCCTTATTTGAAAACAAAAAGGTGTAGCCTATTTGTGGCCTCTGGTCCGAGCGTACCATTCATTGGTAGCCATATATTATATCGATTCAGTCTTGAGCGTACAAAAAATGTAGGTCTGACCATTGCAGGAAGGGCCGACGCACAGAAAGTCCGATAGTGCTTTTTTCGGTGCCTATCGGCGGTTTAGTTGGGAAAATGCGTTAAAAAACTGCCTCTAGTTATGCGTTACAACTATCTGCCTCGAGTTGGGAAAATTCGTTACAACTAACTGCCGATAGGAGGGGCCGGTAGCACTTTCATCGAACTTTCTGTGCGGTCGGCCCTGATCTTTGATCCAAATCTATGTAAGGGGTTACGATGGCGCATGAGATAGGAGGGGCCGGTAGCACTATCATCGAACTTTCTGTGCGGTCGGCCCTGATCTTTAATCCAAATCTATGTAAGGGGTTACGATGGCGCATGTGATTGACTAAAAAAATACAGGCTTCAATGATCAACGAAGAATCAACATCAAACTGTATTCCTGTAGTTCAAAGGTACCCCTGGAAGTCTTGTATTATTTTCAGTGCCGACCGGAGCGGGTATCAGCGTGAACTGTGAGAGGAAACTTGGGAAACTGGCTCTAGGGATGCAAATGGACAAGATCCCTAACAGTGGCGGTGCCTTCAACATAACGCCCCTTCAAGTCCGTCACATTTCTAACAGGATGAAGTGTCTGAAGGCATGTTTGTTCCACCGGTCTGGTGCCTGCCGGTCGGTCGTACAGATGAGGGCAGGAAGAACAATGGGCTGCTTTCTTTACAAAGACGAATCATATACTGAGCATCCAGAGAGGTTCACTACAAAATCGGGCGCGGTCTTTTCAGAACTGAAATGCGATTATGGGAGTGAGTAGAAACGTGTGGTGGATTTTCCCATTGCTTTGAACCAGATTTAACTTTTCATTGTTACCGGGAAATCGATCGTCTGTACGGTCCTGCTCCACGGGTTGAGCTTGAAATTCATGGAAGCACTTGTCAATTTCATTGTGCTTGTCCGACCCTGCTATTGTGCCTCACCTTTGGTCACTCAGTAGCTGTTATCTCATGTTTGTCCGATCGTTGCTGGTAAAAACAGGAGGCGCATGATACCCTTTCACAAAGTCTGATGAACAATTTGCGTTTGCTTAATTTTTTCCAGCCATAACCATTGCAGAAGTTTCAAAGTCCGGTGATGAACGCAGCGCTACTCTCAGCAAATACTCCATGAGTGTCTTTGCTAAACCAAAGCTGGGCACCATCAGGGAATTACCAATGACTGTCAAGAGGGTCGAATGGAACAAAGCAAAAGAGAGTTTCGATCCGAACGAAGCCGAGTGTGCAGTGCTCGCTGCCGAGAACATTGCGCAGGGCGAGGTGCTGCAGTACAAAAGGCCAAAACGTGGACGAATCATTTGTAGGATCTTCACAAGCTTGAAAAATTCATAAAGTCCACAGCAAAGCTACCGAAATGGCGGGGCGCTATCTTGACAAGCAAGCCCTGAACAGACCAATGAACAATCAAGGTCGTGAACCGCCAAGTGTTTTCAACATACATGTATAGAGGTTATAAAAATTATATACTGCATGAGTAAAATGGACTTCATTCAATGGTGGTCAGAGACACTACATACCGAGCAAAGTCACGGACACTATCAAGCTCCATCTATCCCGCCTTGTATAGCTCCTTGTGGTGGGAGCCGGAGCCTCCGTCCGAATTATATGATGCTGGAAGTACAATTTAATAAATCATTGCTTTTAATTTATCCACCTTGGTGTTCTTTCCTGAAAAAAATGAAAAGGCGTCACTGGGCCTACGTGGTAACAATGCCTCTTTTCTCATTCGTTGTACCCTATTCTTCATTGTTTACCACCTTATCAAGAATGTAATGAGTGGTTCATAAAAATCAGACGGCTTTGATGCTGGATTTTTAGTAGGGGCCTATTTTTTCATCGCAGCACAATGTCGACATCTAGAGATAATAATGAAACTACAACGACCAATTCATGAGTACACATTTACACAAAGTTCCTTGTATACTTATGTAGAATGAGCGTGATCAATATTTCCAATCCGCAATGAAACCAAGTGTGATGGAGATAGAATGATGGAAAAAGAACCATTGCGAGATGGCGTTAGTGCTGCAGATGAACTCGGAGGTGATGCCTGTCCCAATATTTTGGGTACGACTGATAATCCCGAAAAAAAAGTATCTTTTCCTTCCGTAGCCACTCTGAAATCCTCTGTGCCTCATACTTGCAAAGCAATGCAATATATAGAAGAAAGCAATCGGTATTTTATTTACCTGACTAAACCGAGACTTGTCTTTACAATGCGATAGATGGCCATCGGTGTGCCTTATAAACTTGTCTTTACATGCAAAGCAATACAATACATGTAGATGGCCATCGGTGTTTTACATGTATTTACCTTATAAACTTATGTTTACATGCAAAGTAATACAATAGATGGCCAGCGGTGTTTTATTTACCTTATAAACTTATCTTTACATGCAAAGCAATACAATAGATGGCCATCGGTGTTTTATTTACCGCACTAAACCGAGAATTTCTATACCTCATACTTGCAAAGCGATACGATAGATGTTCATCGTTGTTTTATTTATCTCACTAAACCGAGACTTGTCTACCTCGCTCGTAGGTCTACTTGCAATGCAATACAATAGATGTCCATCCGGTGTTTATTTACCTCACTAAACAGTGGCGCCGCTCTTGCTCATAAAGAATGAAGCCAAGTGAAGTCTTCTTTCCTCACATGTCATGAAGTAAGGCTTTTTATCGGTGCCATACAAATGGTGATCCAATGATTGTATGGAGAGTCGCTCTCCCAAACCTACAGCCCCTTTGTCTACCATAAGGGCACAGTAAGACAATTTTCCATTGGAACATCATTTCCTTTTACAAAAATACCTGAGAAAATCAAAGGTCGTACATGTGCTTCCGAAAACTACCAAAAGAAAAGAAACGCCTTTCTCTGCTGAAATTGAAAATAAACCCTGTCATAGTTGCAGGAAATGAACCGTGCAGAGCACATCATAAAAAAGGTCTTGGCTTCGTTCTGATGCCACTGCCGTGATAAATCAATGGTACAACACGAATGAGCCTTTGCAAACAACTAAATTCTATAGCGGAAATGTATCATGTGACATTGAGCGAAAACTACTGACAGCACGGAAATAGCCATGTTACGCTTTTGTAACAGCTTGAATGTATGGTGCAGTGTTAGGTTATAATCAGCAACGGTTGGTTCAAAAGATCATGATATCATCGTTCCGTCATTTTTTGCAAGGTGGGCTATTTGCGCATATATTTGATTTTTTCACCCAAATTTTTCATACTGGAGGGATTATCATTGGCACTGTAAAGGAAGAGGGCAGAAAGTATCACAACCGAGAATACTGAAAGTCGAAAATCCTTATTCCATTATTTGAGGATATGCTGTACCATTTCAATCAAAGTGATGTCCATTCTGTACATGTATACACGTACGCCGTTCCATCAGGACTATAACCAACGCTGTACCACCTTCATTTCATCGTAAGGATCCTTGAACTGTGCAAGAATTGTAAACCAATGTAAACCATCTGCATGTAAATTGCAGGGGAGGGATACTTCAAACTAAATTGGTTGGTGTAATGCGAAGTAAACAAAGATAATCTGCTTTACTTTTACCGTATCGAAACGCTTGATTAACAGTAGGCTTACATATTTTTCTTAGTTACTTATGATTACAGAACTACGGATACAACCTTGTTGAGTATGTAATTGAATGTAACTTGATGAACGTACAGAACGCTCCTTCATGAACCAATTATTCATGCATTTGATCGTCGTCACATGCAAGTACACACATACAAGTGATACAAGTGCAATGATCAATAAATGTTAGGATGCATGAAGTTGAGCAACCCAGACATTTATTAATAAATATTGCAAATATCATTGGGATTGGGGTGTCGTTTGCAACACCTCGGGAAATGTTGGCTATAGGCTACATTGGTGATAAATGCATGTCATACAGGTCGGACTTTGAATTTCTCTAAAAAGATCTGCCTTTGATAGAAGGGTAACAGCGGTTTGCCAGCCGAACTGCTCAGTGGATTAATTTTCGTCGATATAGTTCGACGCATTCTGAGCAGAGGTCGACAGCAATATCAGTCTCTCACCTTATGTCTGATTCAGGTTCTAGCAGAAGGATTTTCATGTTCAGCTCTGATCTGATCATGTAACTCTTTCAAATTGCGATAACCTCCAAACACGAAAAGGACAATTTAATGAAGAGTGTAACGTACGTCTCCTGGAATACTCAATACCAATCGGCCTGTTGTATTGCATGCAGCTGTTGTGTTGAATACAATACGATATCGTTAGCTAGCCGGCCAAGGTAGAGGAGGCCGCACGCTCTCAGGATATGCGATGGTTTCAAATTGAGACTTCTCTTAGGATCTGAGGATACAGGTCATATCATACTCACCGCGGTTAGTTTGAAAACACGCTTCCTGAAGGCGATAAGTTACCTTATAACGCCCCAAAAGTCTGGAAACTTAGCTTATTGAATAAAGGGACGACAAGTTTCTTTGATATTATAAGTTGGTGTAAGATGTCCATCGTATAGAGATACCGCTCTTGTCGATTTCATGCAGCTGGTTAGCCTTCGTATATCCAATACTGAATAGCGAGTTCGCCGCAAAGGTAGCTCAGGCCATACGTTCTGGATGGATTCAAATCTCTGCGTTTAGTTGTTTAGGATATCATTAGTACTGCTTTTTGTGACTAGGAAATCTGAATGCATGTCTACAGAGAATGGATTACAGGCGATCAGCCCGCTGCGGAGACTGTCTATCCTATCACTGCGGTCACGCAACTCTGTCCACGTATCCCAGGACGAGATACTGCTCCTAGATGACTGTAGACGGGTAAGTTACCAATTATTCCTCGTTTTTTTTCTCAAAAAAAAGAACGTAGTTGTCATCTCGAGCATAGCAATAGTAATACAGCTCCTTTAATGGAGTCCGCATTCCCACAATGATTTGTAGGCAAAACATGAAACCCTCCTCAAATCGAGTAGTTTGGCTGTGCGTTCAGTTGCCAGGCTGACATATAGGGGAAAGTGTGTACGTGATATGCTAATAGAATTATTGCTTGGGACGGACAATATGCTATCCGGCAGGCGATATCTGATTCCGTCTCTGGTTTGCTAATTAAATCACCCATAGCCACATTTCGAAAGGTTATCACTGACTAGACCAGAGGAAATATTGTTGTCGACTGCGGCCCCGTAAGACATTCACTCTTGATAGACATTGTGAGACTCCATCGAGGTTGAAGAAGGTCAGAAAGCAAATCGAACGACCATCTGACTTGTCGTCAAAAAAGGGACACAAACACAAAAGGACACTACAGTTTTTGATTCATTTACTGAGAGTTTTATTTATAACGGAAATAATGCTCATGTGATCACATTTCTGCTGATCATGACGTAGGCCTACAGCGGTGCAAGATGATTAGCTGTATTTCGCCATGTTCCTCACGATCCATTTGTGGTAATAGGAAACCCGTGTAAAGACGCTGGAAGCGTCCTTTTCCTGGCAGGTTCCCACTCCGAAGGAGACCACTCCAACTTGGTAGAAAACTCCTTTCCTTCTGCACACCAATGGGCCACCAGAATCACCCTGAGAAGAGACAAATTATAGATAACCGTTTTGAGTGCTGTGATGTGCACATATCATTATCAATGAAGTGACCTGTATACATGAAGTTCAGACGATTTCAGAATGCCTGCGACACGCTGGCCTACCCCATACCGCGTAAAATTTCATGGTGGAATGATCAAGGATCCCAGTATAGACGTACATGTACATGTACACGCGTACAAATAGCTATACAACAAGACTGCCCACCTTCATTGCACGCTTGCCTTGGTCCAATATCATTCAATCATACCCCATCGCACAAACGATTCCACTACTTACCATACATGCTCCTTTGAGGCCAGTGCCGAAACATGCCATTCCCCTCGTGACAGTCCCGTCCCAGAATTTCCTGTTGCAAACTTCGTTTGGCACCATACGCGACCGAAGTTGTTGCAAAATGCTGTTGTCACCTGTGCCTGTTATGGGACGAATGGTTAATTCTTATGAATGAAAACCAAAGCGATTTCAGATTACATGTATAACATTTAGTTAGGTGTCAACTAGAATAGCAGACTCGTAAGCTTCTCATAATGAATACATGATTAAACAAAGGGTACCACTGACTGGCAATATGAACAAAAACATGGGAATTTAATTTAGATACATGTAAATCAGCAATACGTGTTGCGAGTTCCAAAGCAGAGGTTGGCATTTCATGTCGGTACGATATTTTTTCACTAAAACCTACCCATCGTGTCTCCCCAGCCGGTGACCCAGCAGTCCTTATGTGATTCAAACTCATCATAAATGGACGAGAGGCAAACAGGTTTTGCATAATCGGTGAATTGAATTGGCTTCTTCAGTTTCACCAGAGCAATGTCATCTCCAGCGTCGCCGAATCCTTTGTGCTGAAAACGAAGTTCGATATGTGATATTTGACATACCTATATACAAACCCCGAACTTCCACCCTCACGTCTAATATTTCAGCGGAAAGTAACCACCGAAGTCTAAATTAGTTAGGACTGAGGTGTTCATCAATAGTTCTAGTGATGAAAACAGGATATTGTAAAAGAAAGTTCCAATCTCGTACTAAGCCAGCTGAGCGAGAGTGCTGACATGGTGGTGTTCTCTTTACTTACAACGACAAGACGTTCGACTTCATGATCCCTCTCGGTTCCAACTGGGTTAATCTGGTTGTGTTCCCCAACTCGGATCGTGTACCCGGCAGGATCATGTGAACTGTAAGAAAAATGAATTGCTCATATATTTTCATTTGTTGAAAAATGGAATTTGGTTAAAATGCCTCGACAGTCTGAGAACCAGAAGATAATAAGAATGCTAGTTGCCAAGCTCGGATGAACCAGTTTTTGTAAGCTCACTGTAAAATCATTCTGGAAGGTTGATAATACGCTTGTAGTTTGGGCATCAGCTTTGCTGCCTTTGCATTACAAACATTCTTGTTTTCTAAATTTAAATGCACGGCACATTGAAGAAAGGGTTGGAAAAAGGCCCGAACTCTTGTTACTGTGAAGAATAGACATTTGAACTTGGGTAAATCGCAATAACTTACTCCATGAAACAATGGGCAGCCGACAGGACCCAATGTTTACCGATGATTGATCCTCCGCAGATGTGACCGTCTTCGCCCGCTCGAAGTGAAATCTGCCACGGCCATGCTGCTTGCTGGGCATCAGTTCCTCCGACCACTCGCCATCCGCCAGCGGGATTCTTCGGTTTACCACATTGGTCAGCTAGGCGAGAAGAAAGCAGAAATGCAATGAAAAGACATACATGTACTTAGACGATAAAATCGTTTTGTCAGTGAGGCCCTTTTTGATGTTTCGCTGAAATACCCATTGGTTCGCCACTTGGCTCTTTCGTGGCCCAGAAGTGGACTCCCACAAACCAAGAAACAACAATGCTTACTAACCAAGAATCCCAATGTAAGAAGTTTAGGGAGCGGATAGTAGGCTCCCGCATCTTCAGTGAATTACCGAATACATGTACAAGTAAGGGTGCATGTAAGGATACATACCCGAATTCACTCCGAGGAGAATGGCTCCAAGAACGAGGGTGACGATCAGTGCTCGCATCGTGGCTTAGCTTTGCAGACAGTTTCCGATGTGCCTTGTAGCACGTTGGGCAGCTTATATAGGTATGACAACAGCAATGCCGTTCTCAGGGTCCAATTAAGGGACTCTGATAAAAAGATCCCAAGGTCTACTTGAAAAAGCTGATAGTGATGTCTAGTATAGTTGAGATACATTTTGATGTCCGGTTGATTGAATACGAGGATATGATAATGCATCTCTTCTCCGTCGAGTGACGTGGTAAAATCACAGCTGGAACATCTACACAACGCCTCCGAAGGAATGACAGATCCATCCAGCCAGCCCCATTTCCTGAATTGTTAATAAGGTTCCTTTTCCAGAATCATAGTGCTAAGCCCAGCATTCAACGGGATATCAGCCCATAAACTGTTTACCATTTTCCTTGATGCTGATGTTGTTGCTGAGCAGCGGGTGCCGTTTTCGTAGCTTGGTATACAATAGTGAGGTTTCCCAAATCTGACGAAACACGAAGCATGAAATACGGAATTGGACTTCACTTCCATGACGTAATGTATTTCAGGAGATGGTTGGTACCACAAATATCGCCTGCTGCAAGAACGTCCTTTAGCGTATGACGTTAGACCGTTAGAGAAGTGGAAATTAAAAAAAATAAAGACGCACCATGACTCTCTCGGTCTTAATCATATGCTAAGACGCACTGGCAGCAGGGGCATTTGTGGTACCAACCATCTCCAGAAATATATTAGGTCTTGGTAATGAAGTTGAATTTCGTATTTCGTACTTTATATTTCGTCAGATTTGCGAAACCTCACTAAATGTTACACTCAATGTTTCACACTCAAATACGTAATTCAAAAGGTACATCTTGTGGTCATAAAATGCTACATTGTTGTGAGATGGAGCTGGCTGTCTCTCGTCGCCCATTCAATACAAACATAGGTGACCCTTATCGAAATGTTCGAAACTCTTCTTCTTGGCAGGTTTTTGCCCTAATACGGTAACTCGGACCAAAGGCCCCATTTTTTGGGTAAATGATATAATGGTGCCGAAACACTATCTCGAACTTGCTCCTGTCCGTCCCAGGTTTTGGCAAACTTCGTCTTTGCACAACGTGATTGAACCTCTGCTCGATGATGGCAAAAGGCAGTTATAGGTAGGCCTAGGTAGGTTGATCTCCACGACATGAGTGAAGATCAGGAGGAGCGTGGCGAATAAAGTCATTTTCGTCTGTGTGCTACCAGCTTGAGGGCCAATATACGAAAATTTCACTTCTGAAGTCGGTTTACTATTAACGTGAAACACGACCGCCTATGGGGTCAGGCCAACAATCAAAGAATAATTCGATCCATCTGATTGGCCATCACACGGGTTTTACGCTTGCGTAATCTGATGGCTAATTCATAAGAACCCGAACCATATTGTGAAATTGATCACATGTAGACGGGAAGTAGGCCCAGTGATCAACAGGCATGTCTTGCAATGTGTCTGTTATTGGGCGACATAGCGCACTGTATATTATGGCTGATTTGAGCCTGATGTTGTTGTGTGGTCTCTCAAATGCACACAAGAAATATCATAGTTTTACGACGACAAAAAAGTAGAGAAAAGATTAGGTTCAAGTCAAAGTCTTTATTTTGCAAGAGACTAAACAGGTACAGACAATATTTCGAATTTAGTTGTATCTGGCCATCTGTTTCTGGATCCAAGGATGATAATGAGAAACCCTTGTGTAGACACCGGGAGCTCCATATTCTCGGCAGGAACCTGTGCCGAATGACACTATTCCAACTTGGTAGAAAATGCTATTTCTCCGGCAAACTAGCGGACCACCGGAATCACCCTGAAAGCACCAAAAGTTCTTTTAGCTGTGGAAAAAATGTAACGACACGAGCTAAGTTCTGTGATCCCTTCTACTGCAGTACGAGTGTCATTGCGTTTGTCTTGGGCTTACCGTCAGAATTTTCGTGAACAATCGAAGAGCTTGGCTTTTACCCAATCAAGGCACTGATTCTGCATTCGAGTTAAAGAGTGAATCACAAATTCGTTATAATTCTGTTGAGGTCACTGACGAGACTATCAACATTTTCTCGTTAGAATATACGTAATACTTTGAGGATATACAAGTACGTTACCACGCATGCTCCTTTGAGACCATTTCCGAAACATGCCATCCCCTTCCCGACATCTCCGAACCAGTACATGTCATTGCATTTTTCATTAGGGACCATAAATGACTGAAGTTGCTGCAAATAGTTGTTGTTACCTGTGCCTGGAAAGGACATAAGTATTTTTATCGAGGTATTCAGCAGATGTTGGCTGGTTTTCGATTCTTAAATAGGAAGCTGAAGCACCTTTCCACTTGGTTTTGAAGAAGTAATTGAAAGTTGTTTCCCTGTGGTATGAAGTACCCAAAAGAAAGGTTTCCCCTTCGTGCTGAAATATCCCTGGAAAGGTTTCTTGTATTGGTATCTTCACTGACAGTTGAGTTTCCTCCCATAGGCCATAAAAAAACTGTAGGCCAACATGGGTATATATGAAAATCTTCATTTTACCATGGTAATTTCGCGAGGTATTACCTCGCGAAATTACCATGGTGTCCTTTAAAAGGACAGTTTACCATAAGTGGCGTTCATCATGGTAAACCTTCTTTTACCGTGCGAAATTACCATTCACCATGGTAAAATAGAGAATATTTTTTATGTGGACGCGGGAGTTTATATGGCAAGAGTAATCTGAAGGAGAGGATGCACAGTCATACCTCTTGTTTCGCCCCATCCAGTGACCCAGCAGTCCTTATGTGATTCAAACTCATCGTAAACGGACGATAAGCAAACTGGTTTCGCGTAGTCGTTGAATTTGATTGAGGTTTTCAGCTTCAGTAGGACAATATCGGCTTTTACTCCCCCTATATTGTGACGTTTGTGCTGAAATAGAATTAAAGCTTTTTCTGTTAGAAGGAGAGGTGATTGACGAAGAATTGTCCAATGGAGTTGTTTCAATCTGATCTGCGTTTCTGGTGGCAGAACGGATCAATTGCATGTCGTGCTCAATCTTCCCTGATTTTATATTCTACTAATGCCCGCTGTACTGACACGATCAAAATTTTCATCCAATTTTAATTTTTTGGAAATTCAGATTCCGGGCCTATTGTGGGGCTTCAATGTATAAACCCGCATGCAGGCCTTTATTGAGCATATTCAGTGAAATATTTGATCGTGTACAGCGAGCATAATTCGAACTTCCAATGTTCAATACACAAGGACAGTTTATGTAAAATTCATGTATGCATGTGGTCAGCATGTAGGTCAGAGTTAAAGTCTGGCAACATCTAACTTCGACCCAATGGAATGCGGAAGTCATGTAATGTGGCAGAGCTTTGCGGTTTTTAATCATGCCTGTCGACCATTTGTGATCGTTCCCCTATTGTTCGCGCTGTCCACTGGTTATTCAATAGCCGCGTGTGATTAAAGGTCCGTGGAAAATCCAAGTATCAATTTCCTAACTTCCGCATTCCATTGGGTCAAAGTTAGATGTTGCCAGACTTTACATGTAGGTAATGCATTCACTCACAACGACAAGGCGTTCCACTTTGTGGTCCTTCTCGGTGCCGACCTTCACGTGTTGACTGTGTTCGCCAACCCGAACAACATAGCTTGCGGGGTCTTGGTCACTGAAACAAAATTGGATTTTTCACATCTTACCATGTATTATTATGACTCTCTTGGTATAGGGCCTACTTTCAAAATTCTTAAAATCTTACTCTTCGACGCAATGGGCAGCTGACAGAATCCAACGGTCATTGATGATGGAACCCCCACAGATGTGACCGTAGTAACCCGCTCGCAGTGAGATCTGCCATGGCCAAGCCCCGTGCTTGGCTTGGGTTCCTCCGACCACTCGCCATCCACCTTCCGCTGGATATTTCGGGTTACCACATTGTGGTGCTGGACCTAGAAACAAATAGGAGGAAAGAGGGCAATTGGTGGGATAACATCGTGGCCAGAGATGATTTTTCGTCACCGACATCACATAAGTCGGTCAGCAATCGCTTTGCCAATGTAAGACTAATAGAACGAATACGTTGCTGGCCATGAGGGAACTAATTCTGGACCTCAGAGATGTCCTACCTGACTCGCCAAGGGCGAGGATCCCAAGAATACAAATGATGACTAATACACGCATCCTTTGCTTTGTTTCTGGGGTGGTAGATAAATGTTTCGCGAAAGGTAAACTTTTATATTCACCAGAAAAACGAATGACATATGGAAATCGAAAAGATAACGATAACAACAAATTTATTGAGGAAATGTCGTGTACATCTACCGCGATGGTGACACTCATGAAGGCGCTACATCATCCTCCCTGAGATAAAGGAGTGAACCATTAACCCACTGATAATTAAAACTAGGGTGCACCGAAAAGATTCCCAAACTAGTACAATAGTACGAATATCTCAGCTGACCTTTTATAAGGCAATCATTTTATGTCAGCTCGAGGGAAGAAAAGTGCAACAGCTGTCACCATTTGATATTCTAATCGAGAAAGTCAAGATATGTACAAGAGATTGCAAAACTGCGCCAGTCGAATCCCGGTTACGGCGATCTTTTTAATCTTGGTTAATATCGTATTGTGAAGTATTCTGTAGTGATATCATTAATTGTTCTGCATGGGTCGCAACTGGTGTTTAAAAATGAACCCGGGCCAAATCGTTACCACGAGCTGATGACTAATTTTTGACTGTTATTGTTAACTACACAGGGATCATGGCGATATAAGCTTGTATATAATAGACATCAGGATGGCATGAATTCAAAATGGATTGTTTTTCTTAAAAGTGTTTTGGAAAACTTGGGACTCGGCAATTTCTGGGTGACACAGTCATTCCCCAGCATTAATTATTTAGGTGAAGTTGTTAAGCGACGATTACAAGACCAGTATATTCAAGAGTGGCGACATACCCTTTCGATCACCTCTAAGGCCTGTTTTTATAGAGAAGTAAAAACTGTGTGGGGTTTTGAGAGTTACCTTCTAGCTCTGCCCCAAAGTCAACGTATCACTCTTTGTAAATTCAGATGTACTAATCATAAACTCCCAATAGAAGTAGGCAGATATGATAACACCCCCAGAGAAGAACGATTTTGTAACAAATGTAATTTACTGTCAGTCGGTGATGAATTCCACCATCTACTTGTATGTCCTTTCTTCTCAGATCTCCGTAATAATTATATTCCTGTATACTTTACAATGAATCCTAATTTATACAAATACGTAAAACTCCTTACTTCATCCCCAAAAGTCCAGATTAAAGTAGCAAATTTCCTGTCAAAGTCACTGCCTTTATTATGAACTTGTATCTTGTTGTAACTCCATTCATCCCATGTAGCCATCTTGGTATTCTCTGTATGTAAAAATGTGTATATGAGTTTCTGTGCTCTTCGCAAAATGTACTTTTTGTTGAGCAATAAATTCTAATTCTAATTCTAAAATTCATTTTCAGTCGAAAAAATGCTAGAAGACACTCGTTCCGATGACCTAACTGTTAAACTCGACCATTTTTCATGCCTGTACTCCCGTTAAGGCCACCATTTTGAACCCAAGTTTGGTAGCGGTTGTTGGTTGACTTAGCTGCAAAAAAAATCACAGAATATCAGCATCAGGCCTGCCAATTACCTTTCCTTGGTAAGAATCGTATAATATGAGTCTGTTCTCAGCCAGCCCTCTCCTTTCGTGACATTAAGACTGAAATTGACTAGTATTATCAGTTGATCACGACGACTTCAAAGGGACTTAGAAAGAATCCCTTTCGTGTGGAAGAAGGATTGAGGTTCGCATGTAATTACATCCGCAGCTGAGTGGTGGTTTCACACCGCTAAGTAGAATGATGGCCCCGTGTTACAGCGCTATCTTAGCTCAAAGGGGCTATGATATATGATACACAAACTCACAGATCTCTCTTCTAAACAAAACTGTCGGTACTGTGTCGTGAACATTTCCATCAGACATCAACGTGCGAATATCGTATTTTACATACATGTACGTACAAGGTAGGAAATATTCTAAATATTGGTTGGGGAATTTTTCAGGATGTCGTTGATCACATGATCCCCAGATACAGTGGGCACATCGTTTCTGCCATGACCTCGTTTTTTATCCCCCCCCCCCCGACGAGGCAGCCATTCCTTGATTCCATTTTTTAGAGTTGGTCACCGGCCCAAACACCTGAATTCAAAAATATAACGTAATGTAGTCTGATAATGAAATACCACTGCGATCGACGGGGATGCCCCAAATATGTCCGCAAAGAGACCCGAGTCGTCGCCCCTTTAAGACCACACATCTGATTTACATTCTGAAATTGAAAGCTGTGCAGCGGGTGGGGAGCTCTGATCGATGAACAACTGGTTGAAATAAAGATTTAGGTTATAGGCGAACAGGAATGAGAGGCACCGGGGAGATCAATATGTTTCATCTGCCAGAAAAGTGGGGAATCGATGAATCTACATTATACGGTCATGATATTACCGCCTGCGGGGTTGTCTCCCACGATGAGCTCGGCGCAACCGAATATTACCCAGGCGGTTTTTGTATCGGTATACATTGAAATTATTACCTTTCCCTAGGCTGTAACAGCGCAAGAGTCAGCAATTGCAATTATTGGCGAATGTTTTTTTTAAGTTGGAGATTGGTTGTACATTTATTTACAACTGGTTCAGTCCCCGTTCCATGAGCTCCAATTTCACATCCTCCAAATTTCAGCAGTTAGTCCTGGTATTCATGAGTTTGTATTGAGTGAGATCAAAAACTGTACATCTGATTCATTTTTTGCATAAGGGTTAGGTTGCTCAACCCGCCGGCGAAAAGAAAAGCAGTACTAATCAAGTCTCCTCCTCTATGTCATTTCACATCCTTGTGGGCATGCAACTTGAATCTCGCCGACGACCGAATTGCTGAAGTTGTAACTGATCCTTCCGGTCCCGCTCGTCCAATGGTTTGTCGGTTTTACGATCACACGTTTTCACCAGGATGACGTATGGGCTTCAATATTTTGATAGCCTAATGTTATGGTTCACGTGGGCCTATAGTCCCTATATACAAGCTTGTAACGCGATTTTCGGCATTAAAGCATCACCGTATCTCAAGATAATGAGGTGGCATGGGCTTTCATTTTATGCCTAGTTATGTCCCGTGGGGACACAACTAGGCATAAAATGATCGTGGGTTGATGTGGGTGGATCGTGGGTAGTTGATGTGTGCAAAAGAATGTTTGTTGACAATTGACACTTTCGACGATTGGTGGATTATACGCCGTAAGTCAGTGTTGTGGTGTGTAGTCATGGCCATGGGTGTTTTATTGTTCGAATGGGAGGATCAAGGGTCGCTTTGTTTAAAACCTTTTGTTGTGTACATCAATTTGAATGCAGTTAATAGGCGTACTCCATTTGCCATTGTCAAACTCTTCCCACGCGAATCACTGACGCCGCAAGGATTGTTTCACGATTAAATCATTACCATTCTAGAAGAGAAGGACTGGTCAAGTCATGGTGTAAAAACGTTTGTTTGGTCAGATGTCGCTGATTGATATTTCACGATAGAATCATTGCAATTGGTGGAAGAGATGCACTGGTGAAATCATACTCCAAAAAGCATTTTTCTGTAACGCATCCATGGCATTAATCCCATTAGTGGTATCAAAAACAGCTTCATGGAAACCCAATAAAACGATTAGGATCAGACAATGAATCATGTTTACTGGAGAGAAATTGATAGAATGATGCAAAACGAGGAGCATTCACAGTAATCGTGGCGAAAAACATTTAATGACACTTCGTAAATAATGAATTAAATGCAGGTTATCGAAGATGTGCTCATTAAGTCAAATTGTTGGACAAGGAACCCCTAATAAAGCATTTATAACATAATCGTTGGGAATTGAATTGCATTATGTCGTTGTTGATTTATGCATGTACTACATGTATATAAAATGAATATGGTAGTGTACTACTCGTGGCAAGGTAATGTGTACAGACACAGGAAATTATTAATTAGCCAACGAGACTAGCAAATAACGAAAGGATGGGGGATCTGCTGGACACTGAGGCCCGAACTTATAAAAGGTGTTTTTCGCCTGTCTAACTTGGACTTGTTTAAGCCTAAACATTTGTAAGACAACTGTTAGACAAGTCTACCAAAACACTGGTGTTTATCGGAATTTCGAACAACGCAAGGACGTCGGTCTAGCTAGTCAGGTCCAACAGGTGATTAAATGGTCTCAACAAAGGCAGTGCCTTTGTTGAGACGATTATATAATGCAATTGTGAAGCGGCATAACTTAGATGACCTCATATCGCACCACATTCGTCACACAGGCCTATTTGTTGTTGTGAATGGATGGATAGTACATCCTTAGTCAAAAGTAAATGCCCACCTAATTTTCCGGCATATTTCCTTGAATATCTTTCATAGCCACATTTTCTTTTCATGCAGATAATCTAGGGCCACTAGGACACCTTTTAAGACCATAAAACGTGAAATTATGAATGAATCACATGCTTAGACAACTGCAAAACAAGCCTCCTGGCATGTTTTGCAATTCCTTTGTTATTTGGACATCGTTGTCTATCTTTGGACGGCAGTTTTAGACACGTCTACGCTAGACATCCTTCTGTAATCGCAGTTTAAGCTAGACGACTGATTTAGACTTGTCTTGGCGAGTTGGACTTGTCTAAGGGATAGACATCCTTTATAAGTTCGGGCCTGAGAGTCAATGTCCAGAGTCCATATTCAAAAACACACTTAGGTCAAATTGTGATACTTATCTTTTGCGTTGAACAAAGGATAAGCGTCACACTTAGACTTTAGTAGTTTTATGAATATGGGCCCTGACATCCTGAGAATATCAGGCGTTCTTAGTGCTCGCTACCTTCGTCACCGAGCGAGCAGTAAGAACGCCTGATATTCTCAGGATGGGGCCCTGAAGGACAAGGAGGTATTATTCGCTATGTCGTTTTTGGCCATATATTTCGAGGGGTTATTGTGAACAGCGACATCTGAGTGCAACTTGGCAGATCTGGGTTAACTGTCACTATCTTATACATACATCCGGGAATCCTTGACATGCTGCTGTTGATACCCAGCACATGAGTGCTTCCTGGGTTGGTTCAAAACAAAACATCGATTGTATCCACTCATCCAGCTGTCCTGGGATAGCTCTCTCCGGCTTCCTGTATTTTA
This sequence comes from Notospermus geniculatus, assembly GCA_002633025.1. Lineage (NCBI taxonomy): Eukaryota > Metazoa > Nemertea > Pilidiophora > Heteronemertea > Lineidae > Notospermus > Notospermus geniculatus. The sequence goes on along the minus strand of NMRB01000124.1, from coordinate 74,598 downwards.
TCGACGAAGTCTTCGTACCACGCAACGCTTTCCCCCGCAGACAGCTCCAGCGTTATTTACTGCTACGTTACCAAGGCATGCATGGAACATGTCCTGTCACTTTATCGACAGAGCATTGATCGCCCTCCAAGCACGCACGGGGCATCACTCGAGAGCGAAGAAGGGATAAATGGCCCCATGTGGGTCTGGATCAATTCTGAACCAATTGCCAAATAATATCACTGCTAATGTGCATGTCCCGCAGGGAGGACATCTATCACTTTATTACAGCGGGGTTTCCAGCACTGGCCTAATTGCTTCTGTCTGTATTGTCGTCGGAGCTGCGAAATTGGCGTCAGAAACATTTATATTTGCAACGTCTTGTTTATAGTGAAAGAACGACTGCGGAATCTTGATTCTCCTGCTTACAGTTCATTCTTGTTAGGCTGAGACACATAATGTGAAAAATGCCGGTATGACGAGAACCCCCTAGCGTAGGCTACGTGGATGGTATTCTTGTATCTACATAGAAAGGACTGTGGGCTAAGATGGGAGGCTAGACTTGATCACCTGACACTGACCTTATGTGGATATGTACAATAAGTACATCAGCGTACTTTTATTCTTGATTAATATTTCTAGCGACTGTTTCCCCAGTTACCGTGCATAAAGTATGAACGGTCCATTAAAACATTCAATACTAACAGCTGATGATGGAAACAACATGCAAGCTAATGCGTACAGTGCGTCTGTCTTATATTAAATCGAGAGTTATCTGTGTTTATTTCAAGCGTACGAACCGCCCAACTAAATATAAGGCAAAGAATTAGTTGGTGTAGGTAGAAAGCCGAGCAATCATTTTGTGAGTGGTTACCATCGATCAACAACACTATGCAATGTTTTCCTGCCGTTTTAGTAACTCATGTTTGTTTGGTCCAGAAATATCTAGAAAAAAAAATTCTTGCAAAAATATCAAATTATAGGTATCATAAGAATGCTTTTTCGAACGCTTCCTCTGACCATTTATTGTGAAGTTTGGCCGATTACTACAGTATCAAAGTCTTGATGTGGGAGTGAAGGCTGTCAATGGCCGTGATAGAGAAAGAATGATGTGGTCGTGGTTTGTAAAATATGGAGGAGTGGGTTCTTCCATGTTGGACAGCAGTCGTGTGACCACGTCAGACATCTTTCTTTCTTGGCGTACCAGCCGATTCATTCACAGCAACATTCAAATAGCACTGATGACTGTCTATAGATTATTCAATTTTAGAAATGTGGTAGCAGTATATTGTAAGGGTCTAACAAGTTGGATCCCAGCCTTTGATACCGAGCTGTAACTTATCAAAATTTCCACCGATTGATTTAGTTTGAATAACTTCGTAGCTTCAATTTGAAAAGGCGAAATCACATAACGCATACTAAGCATTGTGAGCGGCGCGTTCGGAATGTAAACGATATTGAACTGAATTCAATGACGCGCCAATGATATTCGTATGATCTTCGCCCGTTAAGATTTGAATTTTAAATTTCGATATGAAGAACGTGTCCGTGGAAATTTCGGCGATGTTTGGCTCATGAAATTCAAGTCAGTCATACATAAACAGCAGACGGATTACTCACACATGGGCTCATGTTTGAGGCTGATGTTACAATAACTATGACTTTTGACCAATCACAGATATCTTGTTACTTCATGACGTTCACTTTGGATCAGAGAGGTAACGTGTATGGAGCTGGTGTGGCCACACCTTCGTTGCTTACTGAAGCTTCTGCTGGGTATTCCCATCGGAATTTACTAAGATGATGCACTTTTAGTGGCGCGTTGGGATAAAAGCTTAATCTAGACAAATTGAGACAGCCTGCTGGCATCCAATCTGCTCATCCAACTTGAAACGGAATGCAAATTTTACTTTGGGGGTAAGCTATTGTCAGTGATATCAAACAGATTTTCACTACATTCCTGATGAAGATTGAATTTGCAAATCTCCTAGAAATGTTTCAACAGCATGCTGAGATGCTGTTAAGACGTTGGGGTATAGTAGGTAACTAAATTGATTCGGAAAGCGACTTATTTGAGAAAATACGAAGGTCCACATTTTCGTATTGTATAGAGTGACCTTTTTATTGATATGTGTTCTGATTGGCTACCACCAAACATTCATAGCCAAACAGTGGCATGCTCTCTGAATTATTCGTAACGTCAGTCCCAACTCCTGTACATTTCAAGTCAAAACAAGCAAGGAGTTTATGCCAATAAAAATGGGAAACGCCTGTTTGCCAAGAGTCAAGATGAATATGTCAGCAAGTGACTGTCATTTATATTTCGCCCTGAAGCAAGGGAGTCTTACATTTACGATTAATATTTTATCGTAAATAAAATGATAAAATTATAGTGTAATATTCATCTTGTAAAATTCAATACACGATATCAGTCATCAAAGAGTGAGCGCTCTAAAACGATCTTTGGCATTCGGGTCATTCGGTGTCTTTCCCGCACTCTAGTCGTGTAGAGGAATTTGTATCATTCCAGACTTCGTACATGTACGTGTACATATTAGTGAGGTTTAGCAAATCTGACGAAACACCAAGTATGAAATACGAAATTGGACTTCATTTCCATGACGTAATCTATTTCAGGAGATGGTTGGTACATACATGTAAATACATGTAGTACCACAAATATCGCCTGCTGCAAGAGCGTCTTTTAGCGTACGACGTTAGATCGATAGAGTTACGGTGTTTTATATTGAACTTTGAAATTTATCTTTCGTTTCCACTTCGTAAGTACGAAGTGGAAATTTAAAAATTCAAGATGCACCACATCTCTCTCGGTCTTACCTGATATGCTAAAAGACGCACTGGCATCAGGGACATGTGTGGTACCAACCATCTCCTGAAATACATTACGTCCTGGAAATGAAGTTGAATTTCGTATTTCGTACTTCGTGTTTCGTCAGATTTGGGAAACCTCCCTATTGTATATTATACCGCGTAGCACGATAACGCCCTTTATCAGGCTAGGCTCAAATGAAATCGGCAGTTAGGGACCAGCTGGGGCCATATTTATGAAGCCTTCGCAACTTGGCGTTCACGCAAATCTATTGTTTGGCTGCACATGCCCTATTGTTCACCGACTGCCTTACAATAGATTTGCGTGAACGCAAAGTTGCGAAGGCTTCATAAATATATGGCCCCAGAAAAACAGGTTGTAAAATTTGCCTCTGCATACTCGAGAAACAAAGGAAACTGATTGACAGTGTCATCGACACAATTCAACCGAGTCTTACCATGATACACCAGTCATGATTACACCAGTAAAAAGAATTTGATATCTATATGTATCATATTTCTGTCTGGTAACTTGGATTAATACTTGGGTTTAGTGAAATTAATCATGTTGATTCACCTTATCTCATGGGTAGAAATGCAATTTGCGTGGGGAACTCCCAGTGGATTCAGCCACAATAGTTCGGTTATCATAATTCGCTCTCGGTAGAAATTGACTGCTTCCTCTGACAAGTTCGAAGACGTAACACTAAAATCACTATCGACGTCTAACCGTTGGGATTTCTCCGACACTATGCTCCAGTAGATTGGATCAAATTACAGATTCATCGATTTGATGCTGTTTTTTTTCTTTTCGTAGTTACTGTAATGATGCTTGAATATTTGAATAGGTAGTAATATTTTGCAGGAAAATCGCTTCTTTTCAATCTGCAATACCCCACATGGCAGATTCCCGTTAGTGATGTTCGCCTCTAATACCACTCCCTGCCCGCAAATCAAATAAGGTTTCGGCGACATTCTTGGAGAATTTAGTCAATCGCTTTTGATGAGCGTAAACGACACCTCAGAACAAACCTTGACCATATCATGAGAAAACATAGCACGGCAGAGCCGACAAGCGATACGGTTTTGTCAAGCACAATTTGTCTTGATTGAGATATAGTAGTTTCCTTTGCTGAGGAGAATTCCAATCTCAACCTGTCAATTTCTGCCAATTGCAGTATTACTGTTCAAAGCTTGGGTGTCAAACCTTGTCACGGCTGGCGATGGTCAACAACACGAGAGAGAGGATCGATACTACGACAAGCAATCGACCGCCTTGAGTACATGCAACACGGGAATGTCTGCATTGTATTTTTGCTGGGGGAAATTGGACTGTTTTCCTGATGCTTGTACAGTGATTGTACGGCTAATTGGTGTACATTGATCATCACGATGATTTACATGTAGCTTCGTTATAATCGCCGGATGTTGGTTACTTTCGGCTGATATTGGCACCGAATACTCGTATACATCGGAATGTTTCTGCGTACATCGTGTACGAGAAATCAGGGCCCATATTCATAAAACCTTGCTAACTTACATGTAGTTGGTTGCTAGTTAATGTGTACATTGGCCTGTACAAACTAGGCTTTATAGCAGGCAACTAAGCCTAGCAAGGTTTTATGAATATGGGCCCAGTTCACTATGGGCCGATTTTATAAACGATGGCTAAGATAACCATCGGGTTCATTAACCCTTAGTTGACAAACTGTTTGTTAATCGAAGTGAATTTTTCGATTTTATGAATCGTTGATAGCCAAACATTCTAAAAATAAAAATGTTTACTTTGATTAATTTGCGGTTTTCAGAACAGCCGATGGTTAAACCGAGGTTTATCTTAGCTATCGTTTAAAAAATCGACCCTATGTAGTACAAACGCTTACAGTAGGCCTAATCTTTACGCCGACAATCATCGACAGCAATGTATAACTGACGTAATGACTCTATATATGCCAATCAAATAGAACCTTGTATAACTATTGTGAAATTGACGGCAATCGGGGGAGACGTAATGCAGCAGACATGTCAGAAGTATAAACTACATGTACTTCGGTATGAAAGAAAGTACGGCATCAGTATACATATGGCGCTGAGGTTTCATGATTTCAATGCCATTTTTGATGCTTACTAAACAGTTTATATTCGGCCATTCTTAGCGTGCGTTCACAGCATAAAAATGGAAGATTATTTATCCGGGTTTGCCGCCGGTCAATGTGCGTGTGCATTGCATTACTTTTTTTCATAACATCCAATATGTGGTATCATAGCGATTATGACCAACCGCCTGTTTCTGCTCGCACGTTAACTAACTTTTATCAACATCCGTGAGGGGTATGACGCTACGGAACCATGGTAACGTATAAATTGGGACACTTTTCCGGTATCATTAGTGAGTAATACTGTTAATATACGTTCATTAGTGGAGGCGAACTAGGGTTATATTTTTCAAACACAGATTGCACGCTTTGGGGGAGTTCGTGAGTTTCCGAGTCCAGGAAATCTATCAGTCTTGGAAGTCACGGATACTTTGATATCAAATATCGTCAAGGTTCTCCAAAGGACCACATAAGTCTTCGTTTCTTGTTAATTGAAAAATTAATATTTCGTCATCTTTACGTCAACCACCCCCTCATTCGAACATCTTCGATGTCAAGCAAAAAGCGTATAAGAAACCCTTTTGCCGGTTGATGCAGAAATATTTTGATACCTGAATACAGAAGCTCAATATAAATCAGAGTGACAAAAGGGCAAAGAAATAAAGAATGCTGCTATTTTCATCAGCACCCACATGATATGCCACGATATTTTACGCCCATACATAGATGACATGGCGACGATGGTCGATCAGAGACCCTGGTATTCTGTAATCTTTTGGGGAAGACGTGAGATTTGAAACCCTTTCGTTACGAACGTGATGGACCTACCCTGAATCATACTTCATTATCAATGACAAAACCTAGGAATAATGACCATCCAAGGGAAAGCAAACATTTTCTCCATCGAGTTGGTATTTACTGCAAAAATAATATGTTTAAAAAAATCGCTGCGAGTAGGGTTCGAACCTACGCGGGAAGATCCCATTGGATTTCGAGTCCAACGCCTTAACCACTCGGCCATCGCAGCTGTTGAAGCAACCGCTATTCAAAGAATAATCCATTGAAACATCTACTATACAAACTGAAATGTCATGTGCCTTTCTTGAGAAAGAAGAATAACGCTTGGCACATAGCTGGAGTCAACTGCCAAAGTTTCCAGCCAAATAGCTGGGTCAAGTACTGTTTACATACGTGTCTCCTGGCCGACAATATTAAAATGCAAAAGGTGTGGGCCAAATAACCAGTTCATCCAACTTAAAGAGTAAAGAGTAATTTAGTTTTTCTAACATCCAGTTTTTCTAACATACGTTACCTTGTCAGATTTTCTCTATTAACGGCCACATCACAAAGGCTTATAACTTCCGCTTCTCTTCTATTCAGCTCTAAAAACGTCATCAGAAAGTCATTTGTCCCATTTCTATTTGCAGTCTTTCTCATTCTTTGAGCATACATCGTTCTATCTCTTTGATCCACAAATGCTGACATCAATCTGTGCTATATCTTTGCTAACTACCACTTATGGCTGCCCAAAGGAACCGATCATACTAATTGTTTTCCTTTCCCAGGTAACGAACTACGTCACACTGATCACCGACCTCCGGAAGATGTTAGGGCTCAATGGAAACTTGCATGGCGCGGGGTGGATGGATATTTTTTTCGGCCGCATGGGTTACTGACAAGTACAAAATTGACGTCATTATGTTGTTCCGCACTGGTGTTAGTTTGGTTCCCGAACCCACCGCTAGGGCCAAAAGGGATCGGTATCGGCCTCGTTTGACCTTGACCCCACACACAGAATTCCGTGTGTCTGACGTCACAGAGGATAGACTGGTTCGCGATCCCAGCATAGCTCAACGGTATGTTGGAACCGAGAACCAGTCTATCCTCTGTGACGTCAGACACACAGAATTCTGTGTGTGAGGTCAAGGTCAAACGAGGCCGATACCGAACTCTTCTGCGCCTAGCGGTGAGTTCGGGAACCAAACTACACTGGTGTATGCATGTGCATAAGCAACGTACTGTAGGCCTAAGAAGCCCAGGTGCAGCACAGTATGTCGAGGAACAGGCTCTCTGATGAGGTTTCTTGCATTGAATGAAGAGAGCTATTCGATATAACTGGCCTTGAGATTGAAAGATTTTGAACATCGTGGCCAGACAGTGTTACTGGCTACCTCTCTAAGAAGCAAATGAGAAGGGCATCGAATCCACATTAAAGCTGTGGAATCAAAACTTATCAGCTGGCTTTCTTGAGGAGAGAAGCGGCAGGACAATATCGATGGGTTAGTGCCTGTCTTCAAACATTCCTTTCTTACCAATTCTCAATACAGTTTGCTGTAGTGATACCTTAGTCCACCTTCCCGTTCAAAGCCCCTGCATGAGCTGCAACTGTGATCGAGCAAAGGTATAATTTCCATATACATACAGAAAACAGTCATTCTATATCCCACTATTGATCAATTCTTCCACTGTTCCTGAAAATATTGCACGAATCTACCCTCGCCAATTTGCTTTGTTCTCGGTTGGTCGTAATCTAACAGATGTGCAACATAAGGCTTGACTGAACCAATATTAGTGTATGAAACGACGGTGATCAATCAAGCGTGGCCTAACAGTCGCCAAAGGTACATTAGAAAACTATCAACAGTGTTTTTCTGCAATCGGCGGCAGGCTGTGGTGAGAATGAGGTGACAGGAATGCAAAGAAAGGTTTGGAGTGCGCTGATTGGTCAGCTTCGCAGTATCGAAAATCTTTAATCGGAAGGTTGAACAAGAGCAAACCGATGGGAACAAGGCTCCTCCGGATGTTGTTTTGGAGTACGGTGATAAGCAGGGCTAGATTTCGGTGGTTTAGCTCCTGAACGCGATTGGCAAGCGTGAACGAAACGGATGACGGCATTCTCGAGCTCGTTCCCGGGGCACCCTACACCTCATCAACTACCCTCTTGTATAGCCAATACTCAGCCGATAGGGATCCTCGATACCGTCGCAATTTCGTACTCGATCAAAACCACAAGTAGGAAGCCAGGTCAAAGCAATAAAGTCAATCCAAATTCTTATTACAGGCAGCATATCTCTCCAGATGAACTGAATCTACAATCTAATCTGGAGAAGGAGCGGGCTGGGATGCTCACGGCAGTAAATAAGACGCTAAGCAAATAGACCAACGCTATCTTTGTAATTTGTCTGCTAACACTTGTAGCATTGCGGGCTCCGCAATTTCCTGGTATTGTCCCCAAAGATGTCTTATCTTTTGTGACCGATAATATTGCTGGCTTTGTGCGTCATGCACTGTCGATGGACCACATGGATGGCCCTGACTGGAACCCTGCCGTACCTGTACTGTTGCTGGCAATGCACTCACACAATGTCGATGGATAAATGTGCTGGCAATGCACATCAGACATCAATCATATATACAGGCATGTTCATGCACCATCGAATCCTTTCGCCCGTAGTCTGTCTTGCACCAAACACCAATTTGCCCCAAAACGTAAAAAGTATATAACGGGGCTTCAGTTGAGAGGAGATGGGATGAATGTTTTATGTTCTATCTGGCTCTTGATCAAGAATTTAATGCTAGCAACACCTTGAATGAGCAATCGGGAATTGAAATAATTTACCTTAGTTTAATATACGTGTATCTGTTGCCATTTATAAAAATACAGCATCATTGCACCGAGACTACATCTATATATCATTTTCATCCCTTTCACGTTGTTTTCACGAACATACATGTAACAAAAACTTAAGAAATAAAGTGAGTGAACGAAGGCCCTGTGGCAGATACTGGAACCTGGATGATACAATTACTTTATGTCATATATCTGGGGACGTTCTCTGATATAATGATACGACATCACCATTCCCACACAAATACAAAAATCATCGATTTTACAATCAGGCATAATTGTAAAATCAATATTTCACAACGGATCAATGGGAATTTGTTATAAAGCCTTGTTTTCGAACTAGAAAGAATTAATGTACCTGAACTGCCATTCATTTTTCCTGCACGCCATTTGTGTGGGTGCACACACGAGGCATGGAACAAGTGATCAATTTTCACAGGGATATTTTGTGACGTCGAGAACCGCTGTCAATGCGTGCCCTTTGAAGGGTGAGCATGGAGACAAAGAAACAATAACCATGTTAGAAATTTATGATTTTAATTACATGTACTACCGATAGGCCTACTGTGACTATAGCAGGAGCATACAGCATGTAACATCTTTTTTGTTATTCACCTTCAGTGAAACAAAAGCGTTCTTCCAAGTATGGATGGAATAAAATGGAAATCAGTAACAGGTCGCTCATATACATGTAGGCCACATTGTAGGCCTACAATGACATCGAGTGAAAACATCTCAGCATTGTCTGTAAATCTTGATCTGGCATACCGATCATCACCATCACCATCATTAGGCCCTGTGTGATCGCGGCCATTTCTGACCTTAGATGCCGGTTGCTAGTAACTATTATGGCCTGCCGCTGCATCAGCAGTATGTCAAGCTGCCGACGGGCAGGGGCGTTGCTGGTTATCAGATCATGGTCGTAGGACTTTGTTCCCACATATCACATCTGATATCAAAATCCTTATATGCCCTTTCAATTGAAATTGCCGGAGGCGTTTCTGTAGATTAAATACAGCTTGGTCGCATTCTCAGATATATTTAATCTCAAGTTTGAACATCAGAGTATGGCACGTTTTCCAAGGGGATATTCTCTCATTTCACTACTGACCTGAGGCACCTGGTGTGAAGTCTGATGAATACAATTATAGATTGACTGCTTCTGCTTTGCTCTTTCTATACCATATCTGCAATATTCAACCTCCTCGGACCAACCTGCGGGACGCAATTTAGATTGGTAAGCCAGGAATCTTCCCCTTCGGTAATCGATCGCTGGAATCTGACTTAAAATCAAACATACGGCTTGGTTTGCGGTTCAAACAACTGCCACTCGAACCCATAAACGTGGTTATCACTTTCATGCGTCGAGATAAAAGTGTCACGGATTCTATTTGCTTTGTTTACATTCTTTGTTGAGGTTTTTCTCATGTTTCTTTGATCAGAAACATAAATCATGACAAATGAGACAATCTAATCAAAAGGAGTAATCAGATTTGAATATTCTCATTCTGCTGCTGGCTGCAGTAATGAAGCTTTTTCTGCATCCCATTAACAACACGCTTCTTTCTCTAGTGGGGTTAGAGTGTTGCGAAGAGTTCATTCCGACGCACGCCTGCGGTCCTTTTCTTTCAGGAGAGACATTTACGTGGGGTGCAAGAGCTCATTTTGAGTCAAGAGCGTATTGAACATGTTGCTTCATTCGTAATTGTGCATTCCTTTCATATAGTCTGCCATCAATGAGTCCATTTCATACAATCCTCTGTGATAAGTGGTGTGGTGGATGTATGGAACAACCGTCTGCAGCATTCACCTTTTTCATCGCTTTGGTTGCTTTTACCGCCCACACACTACATTGGTTTCTCACAGAGTAGGCACTCGGACTACATTTACCACAATATAACAGGCCCACAAAAGGGGAAATTGCTAGCAGGGTCAACGAAGCAACGTTGGCTGATTGCTGTTTGGCATTGATTCCGTTCTGAACCTGGACGTAGTCAAAATTGTCCTCAGTTCTTCGGGCTTCCATGTTTTCGCTCGGATATCCTGTTCTTTCGACTGCCAGCGAGTGAATGGTGATGTCACTGACTGGTCATGTTGGGTGCTGTTTTCAACCAAACGTCAGTGTACTCTACGAATATTACCGAAGGCCCGTCTCTCGACTGCTCCCAGTGCCAGCGTAGGAGGAAGGGTAGACCACAAGATATAACCGCAAGGGTACGCGACGTACAATCACCCCTTTGATTTCGCTGGCTTCCTTCGAATGATTACCAAACGGATCTCATCTATTACTATTATCCACAAATCCAATCGGGCGATAAAATCGGGGTGAAAGACCAATTATAGCGTCTTCGGCCTTGCTGCTGCAGCTGAGAGACTGGGAAATCCAATTCCACTGGTTAAAAATCGAAGAATCTTGGCCACTTCAGTGTCGGCTGATGATACACGATGATTGGAGAGGTTTTTGTTGTTAACGCTTGGGAACGGGTTACCTGAGCACATTCTGTGAATTGCTGATCGTCGCAAGAAATGCGCTTGGTGGAAATCGGCCATGTTTAGATTGGAACATCATTCATGCTGCTGCAAGCGAGAGTTGGCTAAAAATGAAATCTTGCTATGGCTGTAAGCCTATCCATTTTCTTGATATTGTTGGATCAGCGTCAACAAAATTACGCTGTATCACACTCGTGTAAATGAAGTGTGCTGACTAAATATTGAAACCCCCGGACGACAGGGTTTTGCTTTCAACTTTGACGTATCCTATAGTTTATGGATGGCTCGGGCAGACACGGGAGATGAAAAAGCAAAATGATCGAGCAGTTGATTGATTTCAAACAGTTCGCTGTGCCGGTGCTGGAGGCACGTCTGTCGATTGTCTTCGAGCCCACAGTGTAGGCAAGGTATAAAGTGAAACAAAAAAAGTGGTGTGTCAACATCAACATACATGTACAGTTACATAACGAGGCAAAATACTTTGGCTGGACATCTGCATGCTAAACGATCTTGACGGTTGAAGCTTCATGAAAGGATACCCTTGTGTCATGGTCAGTTGCCAATGAAACCTACATGTACCTGGAACACAGCAATGATGCGTCGGCGGTAGAACCACCTGTTCGTATACAGGTTCGACCAAGACTGATCAGTTTACCACAGAAGTCCCAGACAGCTCTTCTTTATTGGTTTGTCGCTAAGATTTAATAAAGCATGGCTAACAACCAATTACCGTTGAATATGTACACTCCTGTACCAGTATGTCATGAAATAATTGTCCGGTCCGACGGATATGTTAGACTGTTGGAAAAAAGTCAATAAATCGATCTCGTCATCGCCTGTAAGATCGAGATAGCCATACCTCGAATAGGTTGCATTTAGCGCATGATTGGCTTTGCTCCACATGACATTGTCGACTAGATCAGATATATATTTTGCATACATTTCTATCATTGGAAGTTCCTCAAATTGGGCAAGCTCAGTCATTGGGTGGTACCGGGTATTCATAAAAGTTAGCAAGTGCTTTTACTTAAAATTTGCACAGCAATGTCCAATGGAAATGTACTGCAAAACCTGTAGTATAAAAGCATTTGCTACCTTTAATGAATATCAGCCATTGTTGGCGATGTGCTTTATCAGTCGCCGCGGTAAATCAAGTCATTCAGCTACGGTTTTTTCCTGTCTCAGATGTTTCGTTTATCAGCAGCTTGCCACAGTGAGTCTGATCTTGCAATGATTCCAGTCACTGGAGATTCATGCGACGGAATACTATCGTACTTTTACATGTGTGTGTTCAACAACGGTAGGCTCCATTGGGTTCGACTTCCAGTTGCATGGATTCAAACTGATAGGCCTGTCAATGATTTTCATGCCAATCTTCACTTCGCGCCTGTGATTACTTGGCTCTCGCTCACCTGCTAATAGACCAGTCAGCCATGTTGTAAGGCCTATTATCAAAACAAGTAACTGGCTTCAGTCCATTGTTAACGATTGCATAAACACAGAACATTCACAATGTACTGCGCGGATAAAGCACAATTGAGAATAGGCCTACAGTGCACAGGCGTTATGTCGCAAAGTTATTTGCCTGAAAAACTTAGCTGAGCGATATGTTTAATTGACATACCTGGATATATCTAGACATCTATGTCAATAAAGAATTTTTTAATTCACTAAATGCGACTCAAAGACAATACAGTACGGAATACAGATTCAGCAGGTAAAAGCACGCATTTCGTTTTGTATTGTCTTTCATTGACCTGGTTACGTTCAAAGAATCCCCCAAAGGCATGATCAATATTCAATTTACCCTAGATGTATCTCCAATAAATACCCTGGCTTCAAAACATCAAACATTAACGGAAAATAATCGAAATTCTTTATGCAACACACTAATAAAAGCACAGAAATTTTCATCATTCAGGGGTCAGAAATACTGTCAGGACGGAACTTTTTTTTATCTGCAGGCTGTGTCCCATTTCACAGCTGTATCTATCAAAAATCGACCACTCGGCTGACATTGATGCTTCAAAGATCAATGACTACATCATCATCATCTGCAGAGCAATATTAATCCTTTGGAAAATAAAGAAAATAATAAAGTGGTGATGTAATTCCCAAGGAGATGTAATAGGAATGTGGTACCCGATGAAACAGTTCTCCAAACTTCAAATTTTGATGATGATTTGATAAGAATCAATTTTACATGTATTACTGGAGTCTAAACCTGCAGACGTCCATCCAAGTCTCAACGTTGCTTCAGTGTGAAGATACACAAACGGTTGACATGAAATGTACTTATAATACATATATTGAAATCAACATCATTGCTGTCAACGCGTCCTATGAGACAGGACCTGAAAAACAGCGTCCTTGTGAACTTAACAGAATACAGCAATACATGTACGAATTCCTATTACAAGAGCCAAGGATATCAACTCCCAAGTCGGCTATCACCAAACCAGCAAGTGAATATTACAACGAGACCTCCCTTTGACCGGAATACAGATGGTGAGATTTATTAGCAGTGGGATGCATTACTGTTGCTCTAACCACTTGGTCAATCCGGAGTCGGAATGATTGGGGCTTTCCCTCGAATATCATGGCAAGAATTCATCTATACATGTACATGTACATTATAACAAAAAGCTGAATTATACGGATGTGAATGGCTTTAGGCGCATAAGTAAACAGGTGTCGTTTAATTAGTTGATGCTGATCACATTGAACTGTTAACCTTTTAATGAGTCATTATCTCGGAAACATTGCAATTATATCTGGAGGATGTTATTAAACTGGGGTGACTCGGGGCAGTTGGAGCATATCTCAATTCATCTTGTCACACAAGAAGCAGCTTAGCAATTTGAATTATTGATATAGTGGCTGTAGCTAAAGGCAGGTTGATAAGGTGAATAGGGAAAAGCATGTTAATTATATAAAGAGAAGATATTTGCCAGGTAGGGGTTGTCAACTGCGACGTATTCAAACAACGCCCTCGTGGTAGTCAGTCAGGAAGCATTCAGGGAGGAAAAGATAGGGTCTAACCCCTGAAGACCAACAACACAAGTCAACTTAAACCGATGGGTACGCGGGTGTTCCCTGACCCTCGAAATGAGAGGTTTCGAGTTCGAAGGTTCACACCATTCTGAAAATCGCGGCCTACTCTTGGAAATGGTGCCGATAAATCGTTACCCAGCACCAGTAAAAACACCTTCTTGCTGCCTTATCTCCTGCACCATTTGCAACATACGCTTCAGTGCACCTATCCTGTTGGGCAAGATTATCAGGCTTTCCTTAATTACATTTCAGATGAATGTAATGGTAGATGTAGCTTTGAATGATATCTTATTCAGCAATTTCTATCCTGCCAGGTTTGTTTCAATCAACTAGACGTGGTAACAAATGGTTTCCATATAGATATCCTCTCCCTGAGGCTCGTGGGTACCTGAAGAATTCTTTATTTATGCCGTTATGGCTCAACCCACACAAATGGGTACCACAGTTTAGTTGAAAAACAATTTAAACATCATCAAGCATGAATGATTCATTCGAGAATGTTTCCCATGACAATTCTTATTTTACTTTGCGCTGGCCCATTAACTTAGATACATAGGTCGCAGAGGTAGAATACAACGTACTCGCCCTGCTTACAAAATAGTGATGATCGCCCAGTTTGGTATTTAGGTTGAATGAAGAAGTTCACGCATGGCAAATCTCATCAGAACTACAATTTCCTTGAGCAGTTTCAACCACTGTTCCCATCGATCGCCATTTATCAAGAAAGCACTTGTCCTCTGCAATATAATTGCACGAATGTTCTTGTCAGTCGAAGCAATCAGTGATCTACTCAATATGGCCCTTTAAACAGGTTACTGACGAAGAAGCGTTTTGATATATGGAAATAAGAAATGGATGTAGTCTGGCAGGTTCCATTCAACAAATCAAGTGAAGAGACGAAATAGACTTGACGAAATGCCTTGTTGAGCATTGCCATGCCATTGCGAGCACTGCCTTGTTGAATATGTTCTGGAGGTCGTGATATTTACCGTCAACACTTCTTACTAGGAAACAGTCGGTGATCGTTAAACATGAAGGACTTTGAAAAGTTTGGTAACATTGCTGCTGGATCCCTACCAAAAGAACCTCCTCAAATTTGAGTTTTCGCCTTTGGTACGTAGCGGAAATCATTCATCGTTATCCAGTGCATCATTCCAGTGGGAAGCAGAAGCCATAAAGATGCGTGGTCGATGTTCTACAGACCAAAGCTACAGACAAGATGTCGTTGAATATCCCTTATATGACCCAGACAACCCTAACACAATTAACCACCCACAGGACCACATCATCAATCAAGGTGGCCGTACTTGGATGTGAAGCAGGGAACTGGTTTTTCTTTAGTAGTGGTGTTATGGATGTCTTGATGACCTCATCTGCGAACCGAATGCCCATCAATCTCCAAAACTTCCTACATATCCAAGGACCTAAAGCAGAATTAAACGATTTATCACTAATCTTCGACAGTTTACGCAGGCGTCAAACAAACCGTCGATTGACAAAGCAAATAAAATGACCGGCGCTGTTGATTCATGCTGCAAATGTTCTGGTCGAATGGTCCCTGCGTTTTGTTTTCGTCATCTTCCCGTGAGTATCGAGCGCGGCTTCTGACAGAAAGAAGGCTTCCGGTCTGTTGCCCTAAGATGATGGATGATATCAGTCGGTTTTTTCGTCTATTCGTGATCATTTGATCGAGGCGACCCAACTGGCTGAAAAATTGATGGTGATCATGCAGGCAAGGTATCGAAACTGGGTTAGTTCACTTGATTCGATCGTGGTTTGAGCCCAGTTTCTGTGACTGACTGATGTGTAATACGTTGCAATACATGTAGATGATATGGCCGAATAGTAAGCAGCCGAGGTGTCAGAAGGTTGAAACACTAGACCACGCCTTCTTCTGTTTGCCTCAGCACTGGACTGGTGCACTGTAGACTGCCCTATAGTTGGTAATCTTCTCTTCCTAGTCCAACGTCTTGGGAATGTCTTGCGGATCGATGGCGGGCCACTCACCGTTATCAAATGATTGCTTAAGTATCAATGTTGTGTAGCTGTGTGTGTTCCTGTGACACACCCGCGCTGGACCAGCCATTGGAAAATTTCATCGTTCCGTATGCCATCAGATCTAGGCCTACGTGTATACCCCTCACCTGTAATAGGCGGTGGTCTTGTGGAAGGGAGCGTTTGCTAGACGAATGTGACGGAATCACACAAAACTTGCCGTGTCTGACCACACCTCGATTCTGTAGGCCTCTCGAGCGGTTCTGGGGCGACTCTCTCCCTTCCACCTGTGGGTTGCTAGTCCATCGCAATGTTCTTTCCATTCACTTTTTCTCGACAGCCGGCGCCACTGTGCCACTCGCCAACGCAAGGACCAACGACGTATTGGCGAGTTGACCCGATTTCCTCCGTACATTTTGCAATGCATTTTTGTATTTCGTATTAATGCCGCTAGGTGGCTCCCTCTACGTCGGCAGTCAAATAGCGCATTTGAGATCCAATACCGTGCTCCTTTAAAGCTGAATCGACAAAGGGATATGTACATGACTGTACAGGGCATGCCGTACCGGTACTGTTTTCACACTTAGGGAGACTCAAACTCGATGCCTTAAAGTTACTCACTCGTTTCAGATTTAGACATTCTCGCATCATCAATGAACAAAGTATACGTTTCGTGTATGCATTTTATTACATGGTGCAGGCAAACAACCTACAAGTAAAGTGTGCAATAGTGAACGTCTGTAGTTTAACAGTCATTGGCTAATAATTTCAATAATGTCATATGAGACAGAGGCCTACCATGAGTCTAAAAACAGTTTTACCCTATTTTTGTCTACCTTATCTACCTCTACCTTCCCAAATTAACATAATTTGCTCGGTGAAGTGGTTTTCAGTCTGATCGTCCCTGACAGCCCGTTTTAGGAGAGCATTGCATTACCAATCCATATTGACAGTTACTGTATTTGTTCCTTTCCTAGTCACAGAGAGAGGCTAGAGTTCCAGTCCGAGTAAACACGGCCTTATACCAAGCGTGTTTATTTTATTGACGTGCCGAGATCAAAATGTCATATCATTACGCGTGCAAATCCCAACCAGGATCTTGATCGTCACGAATCTGATGGACGCCGAACGTCGGCCTATAAACAACGACAACCACAACATACAAAAATAGAAAAGAAGCCGAGATCCACAGGAAAGGCATGCAGAATTTTTGCAATTTTCTTGGTCCGAATAAACGACATCCTCCACAGTGACGTTTACCAGCAGCACCAAAGCCTATAAAATACACGTACTACATGTACGTACATGTAGTATACGGGACAGCCGACATGGGAGATCTCCTATTGCTCCAGAAGGACCTGAACTCGGACACCATTAGAAGGAATCGAGTGACGGACCTGTTGCGTTCCTATCAAAACGTCAGTAGGCCTACGGCAGACTCGTAAGAAAAGCTCGAGTTGTATGGTTCCGGCCATATAATCGTCATGGGGGATGGTAGACTACGAAGCAATCTGCTTCTGCTATTTGCCTTATTACTGCTGGGGACCAGGGGCCGTATGCATCAAACATCTTAAGTGTAAAATTTCCCTTATCTTTTGTTTGGAACAATAGTTTAAGGGAAATTTTACACTTAAGATGTTTTATGCATACGGCCCCAGACGCTCAAGAGTATTAAGTGATAAGTCAACCTCGGCAACAACCTCTGAAAACCTATGATGGATTAATAACATTTGTGATTGATACGATCTGACATTTCGATAATTTACGATGGTAATATGGGAATTTCTTCCAAGACACAGGTCCACATCGTTTCTGATCATATAATTCCCTCAAGGGGAAAGGCTGCGTTGAATCCCAACAGGGACCTACATATATGTGCTCTTATAAGATATGCACCGTTGTTGTACGAAAATGGCGCTCCCTTCTCCAATCAGAGAGACCGGGCCTGTTACAACTCATAACGTTACACCGACGCATAATGTTACACTAACGCATAACGTTACTGGTGTAACATTATACGCTGACCCATCTAACTCATAATGTTACAATCGACGCATAATGTTACACTTTTTCTAACGCATAACATTACACTTTTGGACGCATAATGTTACACCTGATCCTAACGCATAACGTTACACCGACCTAACGCATAATGTTACACCACTGTTAAGTTGACCTTGACCCGGTGACCTTTGATATTAACCCCTTTCTACCCAACGGGTCTGACTAGATATCTATCTCGATTCACCAAGTGATATTAACCCCTTCCACCCAATGACCAAACCTTTAGAGGCATAGCGATATACGTAGGTCAGATTGCACCATATCAGTTTTAGGTGTACTCCAACCACTAATGTGGCCACCACGTGGCCACATTTGATTTCGCATTCTGCTCCATAAGTTGAGATCTTCGTCAATTTATATTTTAGAGGCATAGTGACATGGCTTAGATGGTGCACCTGTGGGTTTTACATGTAGTTGCCCTCCAAATTCATATATGGCCGCTAGGTGCATAAAGTGATATGGGTCAGAACCTGCTCACAATGACTTCCTCACTGTCACGAAAACCTATTTACTTGATAACCATTAGAAAGGTGCACTATTCGTATTTGTCTCTCTTTCCCCCGCTTTCAAACTCTTTAGTTGACAGATCATAATCAGCTGAGCGCAAGGCCCATGGACCTCTTGTTGCAATGACAGAAGCGCCAAATTGCTTATTTGACATTGATATAACATTATGCGTTAAGTCGGTGTAACGTTATGCGTTAGGATCAGGTGTAACATTATGCGTCAAAAAGTGTAACGTTATGCGTTAGAAAAAGTGTAACATTATGCGTCGATTGTAACATTATGAGTTGGATGGGTCAACGTATAATGTTACACCAGTAACGTTATGCGTTAGTGTAACATTATGCGTCGGTGTAACGTTATAAGTTGTAACANCGCTCAAGTACCTCCTCAGATATGTCGGCTTTTCCACAGAATTCTGCGATTCTCGTGATCTCGTGTTTTCGATTCCTTACCAAATCCTCAAACCTCACGATCAGGACATTGGAAAGATGCCGATATTGCCACCATCCTAAGAAATGGTCAAACATATTACCAAGGATGAGTCCGTCAAAATTGGCCATAGCCATGTCAAAAAATTGGTTCCAAGTGCCAGGAAAGTTGCCAAGTCCTTTGTTTAACTTGTAAAAGTAAAACATGGAGACGAGTGTATCTTTTGGGTTTCGCATGATGTACAACACTCGAATCTTCTGCGCCAGTACAAAATTCTTGCTCGCATCGAAGTTAAAGTGTGTCTTGAATGTTCGTGGGTGTTCCGTTCGTTGAACTTTATCCCTTAACTCATTTTTCTTACCGCCGTGATTCGCTTCAAGAAAAGGCACCCTGACATGCACTGGCTCTTTGCCTGCCTTGACGGTGTCTCCATTATGACGTATTAGATACACCAGTTCCTGCAGCAGCGTCGTTCCTGGAAGGAATTTTAGTGATTGGAATTAGAGGAAGCGCAGCATGACGGGGAGTAAATAATCTGGTAACATATTGGAGACAATGTGTGTAGATTGTCGGGAATTTACTTTAGGCCTGAAGATGTGCTAATGGCTCACACGCAAATTCATCATGTCTGTCCGATCATATTAAACAGGTGAGTGTAAGTGGGCTGCTGGTACATAAATAGGCCCTACCGGGTATTCAAATCTGGAAAATAAAAAATCGTATCTGTGTGAGCCCTGTTCGAGACCACACACTACTCGCCTCGAGAGTGTTTTTCAGATAGGCTTCATCTGGCCAAAGCCTTGGCTAACCTCTAGTGACTATACCCTAGTTCACACTGCAGGCGCGGTGCGACGCGGCGCGATCTGAACAAAGAATTAAATTAACAGCCTTCTTTCCGCATCGCAAGTGTGAACTCTTTCCACGAGGCGTTTGCGGGCACGGGTGGAAAAAATCAATCCAACGTATTTCCCCTTTAGCTATTTCACTCGCACCCGCGCCCGCCCTCCTTACACGCGCCCACAAACGCCTCGTGGAAACACTAACTGCACGCATTATTCCACCATGCATTTGACGAAGTTACACGCGTCTAAAGCCCCTATCACACCGGGCCTAGGTAGAGTTGCGTACCGGTAGTGCTGCGTACCGACTTCGTCGAGCTTACGCTGGGCTACGCGGCAATACGCAGAGGGACGCAAAGGGGCACGCGAGATGGACGCAAAAAATTGCCCGGTAAACATGTTCAATTTGTTCGCGTACTCTCGGCGTAGAACACTGGACGCGTTAAACTGCGTACTTTCTGCGTCCAGTGCTATACGCCAAAAGTACGCGAAAGAATTAAACATGTTTAATTTTTTGCATCCATCTTGCCTACCCCTTTGCGTCCCGCGGCGTATTGCCACGTAGCGCTGCGTAGGCACAGCGTAGGGCTGCGTATAACCTCGGCGTAGTCGGTACGCCGCACTACGCAACTCATGCGCAGGTCCGGTGTGAAAGGGGCTTAATAGACGCGTGTAATTCGTCAAATGCATGGTGGAAATGCATGCATATAGTGAAGTTACATGTACGCGCGTCTACATGTATCTAAAACGCCCTTTGTGAAATCGGCCCTCAGTAGTTAGGCCTACCTGTTTTCGGGTAGGAGGCAATCACTATATCATCCGGTTCAAACTGAAGCTGCTCCACTTCCCTTGCCTGACTTTCACTCATGCATTTCTCCAGGACCATCCCCTTGTAAGTATGCCCTCCAGGGATACGGTGGGACAGTGGATCAAAACTCACTTTATGGCTCATATTAGCAAAACGACTGATCTCGCCCAATGAAATCTGCAGAATAGCCGGTAGGTCTATATACAGCGTATCGAAAGAACCGTACGTACATGTATAGGCCTATATGCTAATAAAAACTAGAACACGTTCGATTATCTCTGTTGGGGTGCGTGGTCACCACAGTGAGCCATTATTTGTTGTCCTTGAGTCCCGGAACGCCGCAACGCGGCCAACCTGGGAAGCAAACAAACGTAATGTGGACATGCTGGCAGCCTCGCACCCAGGGTCTTCACAACCAACTCCCGTTCTCGCGCTTGGTTCAGAGAGGGAGGATGACATGGTGGTGGAACGCTGTGAAAATAGTTACGTTAAAGATTAGGCCAGAATGTCATAATTTTATAATGTCCCATAGCGCTTTCACTCCTCTTGGAAATCAGTGGGAATGAAGACATATTATTCACATGAGATATATAAAGAACGTAACCTGTCCAAGAGCAGGTTCAGGCAAAATGTTCAAGTACATGTGTAATACCAGGTTTACAATAGGCCGTACATGTATTTAAAAAAGGGCTAATTATTGAAGCGAATGAAGCGAACATACATACATGGATTAATACATTTGTGATTGATACGATCTGACATTTCGATAATTTACGATGGTAATATGGGAATTTCTTCCAAGACCGGTCCACATCGTTTCTGATCATATGATTCCCTCAAGGAAAGGCTGCGTTGAATCCCAACAGGGACCTACATATATGTGCTCTTATATATGATATGCACCGTTGTACGAAAATGGCGCTCCCTTCTCCAATCCGAGAGACCGGGCCCACTGTTGGTTGGAGAAATCACAGAAAATCAATGACCTTCTATTCCCCGTTCCCTAGGGTGTCATCTCATATCGGCCAGATCATCTAGGTGATGTGCGATTTTGTCCGCCTAGAGAAAGATCAAGGGCTGTAGTTGTTAGCCAATCGCAATGGCGGTGTCATTATCAGAAGTAGATCTCCCTACCACAAAGATGCGGATTGACTAATTTGCCGGAGACTGACTTATGGTCGTATTAGCTGGACAACTACCCCATAACGATGTCATATTCTGCCATGTCCACATGATTTCCTCAAGTTGCCAGTGCCTGATGTGTGCGTGTACAATGATACTCGCAGTGTCGAGTGTAGCCTACTGTGATCACGTGAAGCATGGAGGTATTATTGAGAAGGAGCGAGCACGGCCCTAATCGCTGTGACCACAATTTCCACGCCCCCATTGTTTGCCTTTGTTCCCGCCTATTGTCCGGTACGCACGCTGAGCTCCTTGAAGGCAATCATGAATTCCGCACAACTCCCAAAGTGCAGCGACATCTATAATTGATATCGCGTCGACCCAATCATATTCTTGCGTTTTTCTCCACGTTGGGAATTAGATAACCGGCTATTTCGAAGACAACTCAATTTGGTAAACTCTCCGCTGTATTTTAGTGAAAAAATCATCGAAAAAGACCAATTTCCAATAAAGATATCTACGTTTTAAGGTGAACATGAGAATGATAATGATAGGGAGATTCTTCGCATTTGAAAAGTTTGAAGAGGATTGCGTTATGATAGTTTAAAAGATGATTAGTTCAGGTAACATGTACGGGTGGTCGTTTCAGTGCGAGATGCTGCGAGGTGCTGTTTTTGACGCGATGAAAACGATGAATTTTTCAGTTTTCGTGCGTTGGCAACGTCCACTGCCATTGTTCCCTTCTATTGTTTGGACTCTGACCATTGTACAAGGGAAGTGCTGACTGCGCACGGAAATTACCGAAGATTAGATCGGCTTTTTCCGACCATCGTGCGGCGTTATTAGCCTATTGTCCCCCTAATCACTTTAGCAAACAGCGGAACGATGATTGTACTGTTTGATGTGAGGTCCGTGCTCGCTCCTTCTCAATAATACCTCCATGCGTGAAGTAACGCTCATGTGTACATTTCCTGTGTATAGGCCCCTATCATGGTCCTGTCGGCTATTCGGCGGATCTCGAAGTTTTCAAATGTTTTTCAAATTAAAATCTAATAATTTCTACACAATGAAGCAAGGTTCATTGGCACACGGAATTGGTCTGATTCAGGTCCGTAAAAAATCTATCAAATGGACTTCAGCGTTGTCGTATCCGGACTCAAGGGGCAAACGGACTGGAAACGGATCGGATCCGTGTGCCGATGAACCTTGCTTAATAGGTCCTAAGTCTGATCACAGTGACAAGTTCCCGCTCAGCCTACTCATCGTGCAAATGGAGTAATGCTTTGCCGCGATGGGGCACCCTGGGAAGAGGTAAGCGTGGTCTCGTCACAGTACATAGGATCTGTGTAATTACAGGGGACTGTTTCGTCACTCATAGTCATAACAGAATTCCAACCCACTTCCTCCAAGTTTCTCCTTGATCATCTTGTCAAATATTTCATTCTGAGCAATGGTAAAATGGTTCTTCCAATCTCCAATTTGGCCTTTGCGCATAAACGGACTGATTGTTTGGTCCAAGAACGGCGAATTTTGATAATTCGTTTTGTCATTATTTTTCATGACATCAAAACTTGTTGCATGGGCGATTCGCTCAAGTACCTCCTCAGATATGTCGGCTTTTCCACAGAATTCTGCGATTCTCGTGATCTCGTGTTTTCGATTCCTTACCAAATCCTCAAACCTCACGATCAGGACATTGGAAAGATGCCGATATTGCCACCATCCTAAGAAATGGTCAAACATATTACCATAGAGGATTCCGTCAAAATCGGCCATAGCCATGTCAAAAAATTGGTTCCAAGTGCCAGGAAAGTTGCCAAGTCCTTTGTTTAACTTGTAAAAGTAAAACATGGAGACGAGTGTATCTTTTGGGTTTCGCATGATGTACAACACTCGAATCTTCTGCGCCAGTACAAAATTCTTGCTCGCATCGAAGTTGAAGTGTGTCTTGAATGTTCGTGGATGTTCCGTTCGTTGAATTTTGTCTCGTAAATCATTTTCATTACCGGTGGCATTCAATTCAAGAAAAGGCATCCTGACATTCACTGGCTCTTTGCCTGCCTTGACGGTGTCTCCGTCATGACGTATTAGATACACCAGTTCCTGCAGCAACGTCGTTCCTGGAAGGTAAATTTTAGTGATTGGTATTAGAGGCAGCACGACGGGAGTGAATAATCCGGTAACACTGAAAACAATATTTGTGTAGGTTTTTGGGAATTTCCTATAGGCCTGAAGCTTAGCTGATAGCAAACATGCAAGTTCACCACGTCTGTGAGAACATCAGGTAGAGTGTAAATGGGGTCTTTAATGCTGGTTGAGTACACAATAAAAATTCAAGTCTGCAAGATTGGAAATCGTGCCTGTATGTGAGTCCCTGTAGCGGCCATACTACTCGCAGTCGCAGCGAGATCGAGATGATAGGTAGCACACGACTGACCCAACGCTGTTGGACTGGTCATTTCAGCCGGGTCAGTCAACTTTAAAAACACCCCTACCGCATTGACATTTCCCACCAGGCAATGTGCGCCAGGCCTTACCTGTTTTGGGGTAGGAGGCAACAAATATATCATCCGGTTCAAATTGAAACTGCTCCACATCCCTTGCCTGGCTTTCAGGCATGACTTCCTCCAGGACCATCCCCTTGTAAGTATGCCCTCCTGGGATACGGTAGGACAGTGGATCAAAACTCACTTTATCGCTCATTTTTCAGCAAAACGACTGATCTCGCCCAAAGAAATCTGCAGAATAGCCGGTACAACGACGAACGTATCGAAAGAATCGGCCTACGTACAATACATGGCTGATGTGGAAAATCAGAACACAAGTTCGATAGGCCTATAGATCTAATATCTCTCTCTTTTTTTATCTTGTGATTCATAGCTTGTGACCAGTATCAAGTGTCACTTTTGGGTCGTGACCTAAATTTATGCATGGTTAGGATATTGACGGTATAATCTACATGTACTGTATACTGGAGATAAGTGGTCGAACGGATTTCTCAAGTAAAAACTCAAAATGTAGAATAGAAAGGACTCAAAGTATTATATACATGAAAGTTCATAGAGATACGTCCAAAAATGATACAGTTTTTTATGTTTGTGTGTTTGCAACAGTTTATAAGCATGATTTATACTACAAAACATGTAACTACACTATAGGCATGACAAAATATATCCAACTTTAGTTCGGGTTGCGGGTAATGAAAACGGCTAGGCTTATTGTTCCTGTGTGGTTATCGCACTCAAGTACACGCAATAATGGTGTGTACGTCCAATCGATGACATTTCCCAGGAACTTGACTCTCGAAAGGATTTTGTCGCTCACACATCACATTCCAAGCCCTGGGTAAACAGTAACCCAGCTATATATTCCGCTGACAAGTACCAAAGTAATTGGTGTGAAAAGAGCACTCAGTTTCATGGCAAACGTGATGTGAGGTATTTATTCAACAGAGAGGTATTTGACAGGCAAGGTGTTGGAAATGTTATCATGGGTTGTTATGAACATACATGTACATGACACACCTACTACAAAAATCGACCAATCATTGCCCTCCTTCCTTCCTTTCGACTTATGGATTACGTCACCCAATCGCTGATTATTATATAATGGTGTGAAATGCCAGAGGACTGGCGGATTATAATTACACGTATTCATTAAGTCCGCCAATCATTCAGCAAGATTTTGTCAAGTTGACCAATCAGTGCCCCCTTCTTGCTCGACTTCAAGTCAGTAGTCAGGTATATCGATATATCGCACAAAGATCACGATTGGTTGTCAGCGAATTTAAACGTCACGTGACAATTTGATTTAATGGGGGGGGGTAGACCTACATAAACGCTACTCTTCACTGATGGATTAAATCAAAAATAGATACGCTCGCTTATCTATTTTTGATTAAATGTATTATGTATAATGTAAAAATTCGTGAATTGTTATTACATGAAGTAATATCAACAGGTACGAAAGGATCTGTTAACGCTTGGCACACCTAGAATGAATTGCTTCCATGTGTTCCGAAAAGGAATTATTCCATGATGGTCTGTGTACCTTTCCTTGGTTACCGTTTTGTTAACCATGATTTATAACACGCCTTTATTACCGTCAAAGATCCGGAAGGAAGTCTACTGAATGGATTCTCGATATCTCGTTCATCTCTGAATGGGATTCGCTGCAATAAACGCTGAATCAGTTGACGAACGATCTTAATTCATTTTTGCGCTTGGAGGAACAAGCAATATCCAAAGTCTTCGGGGGGGGGGGGGTATTTGTCGTTAGAGATTTGAACTGAATTCAGAGACTTGGTATTAAAGGGACTCTAGAGGCAGCTTCCTATTGGGCTACTAACAGTACTGCGACTATACAACAGCGCCACGCTAGTAACCATGAACTCATGAATTGTACGGTGGATCAGATTTTGACATTGATGAAATCTTCCTTCAAAAATGATGCCCAAGTTGGATCCTCATGCCATCAATTCTCTGTTAGTAATCATACCAATATGCACTGAAAAGCTGCCTCTAGAGCCCCTTTAATAGAATTATACGGATATGACAGATCAGAGTTGGAGAAAGAGAGTACACGAAAGTCATGAGATTCTTTTTGCACTGCTTGGTCGGATTTTTTTGTCAATTTTTATGCAGGTGCAAATGGGTTCAAACTACAATGTTGTAATGTAACTAGAAACGCAAAACATTACATGTTGCTGATGCCCAATAAAAGCCCGTTTGTAGTTACTGTTATTGAACCAGGCAACTTGGGAGACGCCCTTCCTGGAAGCTTTAATTTGTTGTACAGGTTACAATTATTTTTTGCCTTATTTTTATCCACATAAAACAAAATTAGAAACGAAAGTACTGCCGCAAGTCCCGGGGCTAGATCTGTGTGGAGGCGATCCATGGCCAAATGCCACAAAGGAGCCAAATATATCTCATTCTATTACACTTTTGAAGAGAAGGAAAATAATAATGAAAATGTACTTGCTTTCGTGTTTTTCTATGAGTCGTACGTGCGGTCGATACAAATTGTCAGTTCGTGCAGAATCAGCATGACGCTACCTTCACTGAAAGCACTCACGAATGGAAGTGAAAATAGGCAAAGATGAGCAGGGTTTCCTATGATTCTTACAATTACCACCTGCAATTATTTCAATGGAGCCAATCAATACATGTGTTGACTTGTCTTGGCTTCCTTGTCTTCAAAAGAGATTACGTCATACAGGTGTTGTGTTCATTTGTCATGTTTTATCGTTGGTAAAGCGATTGTGGATAAAAACATGTATCAGTGATACATCGATTGAGGATAAAAACGATTTCAGACGATGCCCTGAGGTTTAAACTCATTGATTCAGTTGGTGATCCATGGTTGAATGAAAACAAGCGGCTAGATGGTGAATACACCCATTACTGCTGCGGCGAATAGTAACGAAGCTTACTTCAGCCTAGGTCACAAATCCACCGGGCCCCGTACGATTTTCCCCACCCAGCGGCTTGCCCTGGATTTTAGAGACAGTACGGGTCCAGTAACGATTTTCATTTTCAATTTCATGTTCATTTTTAGTTTCAGTTTCATTTCTACGGTTTTCATTCTCCGGGGCTCAGGGGCAATCAGTCTGTTTTTACTCGCCGTACGGGCCCCGGAGTGGATCTGTGACAGGGGCTAGTTCCTGCATGTCATGCTGTGCTACTACTGGGCTAGGGTGGGTTAACATCATTCCCTTTATTACACTGTATAGAGGTAGATTTATACTCTGCTTTATCGCCATCGCACCAATTTCATCGCTGAGCATTTGCTTTCTTGACAAGTTTGCTTTAATATTTCATATGCCGGAGTATATAATGCATGTGTGACGTGCTCATCCTCACTTCATCCTCTAATCACCCTCCTGTTCGTATAAATCAAGTGAACTGAATTGAATCGTCAAACTATGTGCTCATTCACAGACGATTGCCCTTTCGCACCGAAAAATTCTACAGTGAAATATTAAAATACGAGAAAATTGCATCGTAGGAAAAAAATATACCGGGAAGAAATATTCTGAAATATATACCATACAGTTTGCCTTTTACGAATTTTGGCCCTCTGTGTAAACTGGAATGGCGTCCATAATTTGTCAAGATATAAACAGCAGGAAACCAGTCCATTGGCGTAATTCACCGGCCCAGGTGTCGTTTACCTTTTGGCTTAGGCCTACATATACGTAAAATAATCTCGGCGCAGAAGTAAAGCCATGTTGTAAAAGTAAATAGATATACATGTATAGCCCAGACCGTCTGCAGAACGGGTCACACAACATAGCTATACATTGTACAAAATAAGATGCTAGCCACTTTTAAGACATTTCGAAATATCGGGATTAGTGCTGTCGCCAACTAATTACTGTATCCTTGAAGGAAACACATCGTGAAAATGGAAATCAATTTTGAGAACAATTTCAGCCAATCATGCCCACTTTAGATAGATACACCTGTACTGGTTCAAGACGTACCGTAAGGTTTCTTCCTATACGCGCCACGCCCTTGGTGGCATTCGAGTGCAATGCGTCATAGCCATCACACTGGAATATTTTATACGACTGTATATAAATCACAATCACCAATACCGATTATATTCGTAGGAAGAAGATATATTAATGGTTCGTTGCTCAAGAATCAACAAAGTCAGGCGCAAAAAATTACAAAAATCCTGGTGCAGTTTGTCGTATTTATCGCCGTCAGATGGAATAAACCTTTCGCTGTGGAAGAAGACACCACCCACACGGATGGGGTCTTTGTATATTTAATCTAGGCTTACTGCCTATCCTCGCGGCGGGCAATGCACGTGGGAGCTGTGCAACTTAGTTTAAAACTCTGACTCACATGAATAAATTAACAGACCTGCTAGATATGCTGGTGCATTTATCTTTTTCTGAAGGATTCTGTTTGGAGTATGACGAACAGTAAATATGAAACTTATTATCGTCATTTTAACGAATTTACTTTCAGTGATTTTATGTTTTTCTATCGCCTACGTTTAGTTCGAGAACACAATCGCTAGAGGCAAAATATCGCCCAGTGTTGTTGTAACAGAAAGACGTCATGCCGTGAACAGCTCGGAAATATGAGTTTGAATCGCAGAGTTTATGTAAACGAGTTTTTGTATCCTAAACTAACTGCCAAATCTGACTTCAGATACATGTAAGTTCAAGTTCAATTTTTTATGGTTGGGTCATTGCTGAAGTCGATCACGAAGGTGTTGTTTCCGAAGGACTTACGACTGTATACAAAACCAAATGGTATGCATGTTGATCAGTCACAGTCTGTTATCTCACAACACCGACCGGAAAAAACCCAGACAATGACACTGATGACGTTAATTCTATACAATGGGCCAGAAAATGGGATACTGAAATCAACGGAAAAAACATCATTCCGTTGCTGAGCACAACAGGAAAATTGACCTGGCTCATAACCTAATGTACATTTAGATTGACTGCTTGAACAGGCTCTCAGAACGTTCTCCCTTAATACCACTGGGCCCAATACTGCGGCATTCCTATTGATCTACCGGAAATCCATATGATTGTATATTAACGATTCGAGCAGACACCAATCTCGAACCAGTTGTCGTAGGATTATAACAACTGCTCTTTCACATCTGTCTGTATAAATCTCCCAGGACGGCCGTGCAATTTTCCCATCGTATTAGCCACTGAGGTATCACTTGCAACTCGGGGTATCGTTCACTTGGATGATGTCTCAGGTCGATTTGTTAGGAGATAAATTTCATCGAATGTGAAGTTTCTATTTGGAAACATTTACCTTCAGACATGTCAGAATGAGATGTTGTGATGTAACGTAAACCAAAGATTACCATTAAATGCGCATCTCTCTCAACGTCCATTAAAGAATCTCTTTCTCCAAACTCGATTGCCATCCTCTCTTGATAATCATTCATTCCAAAACTTCATAAGGCGATTCAATGCTGCATGATATACATTCAAGGTTACTACAGCGAACCGTGATGTTCCACTCTTGTAATCGCCATCATTATACAGTAGCTGTAACGGAAATTAATGTTCAAGAATCGGTAACTGATTTTTAAATATGCTTGATGTCACACTGGTGACCTTAGGCAACTGCTTTGAATGCTTTGTCATACATCTTTGATAACCTGCTGGTGTGATCTGCTCTGATCAAATTAACGATTAGGAGTGGTTTCTCATCGATTTTTCATGGTGAAGGCCTACTACTGTTGACCGTTTTGTTTTGCGAAATATTGTGAATTGATATCGCTATACCGTAGTTCCACAACATGGAAGACACTTCATCAGCATGAAACACGAATGCCTACTGCACTGGTCAGGCCTAAATTAAACTCCCTACGCAGTTGTGTACCGCGCCCCCTTCGGTTTACTCGCTCTCCACAACTGCTTTACTAGTCTCGCGCAACCAGCCCCTCGGTCATACTCCGAGGTCGCCAGACCGAGGGTCTGGCACGGGACGAAATTCCCATTGAATTTTCTTATTCCGAAAATTCAAAATAAGAGGAGCTTCGCTGATTGGCTAGTCACTACCAATGCGTCATGGATCTCAAAAGTTGGTGACGTAGGCTGCAGGAGGAATAATGGCTGCGCCCAGATCATTTGAAGCGTGAAAATTAGCGAGATGAATCGCCTCAATCTGTGTTGTCAAGTCAATTTATAGTGTCTTTCATTGGAATTCCGACAGGTATGTATATAATTTTTCGATTGAGGACGAAATTGTAGTATAAAAAGTGCGGTAGGGCTAACAGCAAAGGGTACAAATACTGCAGTTTTACTCGCACGCTGAATGCTTTTTGCTTTGATTATTGTGTTGTTAACGTCATCGGCGGTAGATTGTCCGCCATGATGGTTTTTACAAGCAAAAGGTACCATGTGGACCAGACTCTAAAATTGAAAATTGCAGAGTCTGGTGGCACGAGACTACTGCTTTACTTCGTGGAAGTCGCCGCGGTTGGTCAACAGATGGCGTCTGGGCCTGGCGCGAGTTTTACAGCCTATCAGCACGCTGCTTTCAGAACTGTTTGGCCCGTTGGCAACGGATGTTCTTGTGCTACCATGACTACGAATCGCTCGGCCAATGAAAAAGTGTCTCAGGCCAGCTTGGTTACCGGTTGCTCGGTGCTCTCATTGGTCGACTCTCTCAGCGCCATCTGTTGACCGAACGCGGCAAATCTTACGAAGTTAAGCAGTTGTGGAGAGCGAGTAAACTGAAGGGAGCGCGATACACAACTGCGTAGGGAGTTTAGGCCTAAATACGATCAATGATTATTCATACTGATTGGCTGTCACAGCGTCTGACGATTTTGTCGAAAGGCAGCTGGTGTTGTAATTAATCAATTGGAACAACCGTGTGAAATTGACGACAGGTGGCTGGGGATTAACTTATAGGCATGTCCTAACCGCACCATTTATTGGTCGAGGCACAATGTGAGCCCAGTACATGTATAAGCTGAGTGACCTCTTATTACTAGTATGTAAATGAAAACATCCATTGAAGCATTATATTCTCCGAAATTTGTAGTGTATGATGTAATTCTGATGTTATATATATAAATGTGGATTGATATGGTAATGGTGCTCCCAGGCATTCGCCCAATCGGACCTAATTGCTGTCACACGAATCGCTTTGCCCATCCCGCGCAAACCTACTCCACGCCGATCTGTTTCTGCAACGTTTTGTAGTCATCATTATCAATGCTTGGTCCACGAATATACTGACCACGGTGGAAATACGTATGCAGATGATAACTTGCTTCGGGGCAATCCCCTGGTCAACAGTTCTTCTGGGCAATAAACCACGTTATAGGCTGGCAATATGTGGTCATACCAGTTTACTCTGATGGCCTGTTGACAACAGTAGGGCAATTATTTGTGGCCATTCCCTCCTATTGCTACCATGAAACTGTCTCTTTATTGCTGGTTCTTACGACATGTTCTTCCGAACGGATGCAGAATTACGGCTGTGCTATGTTTGCCCGAAGAACTGGGCCGGGGCTTTTTAAAAATGATATTTTTGTCAATTGTGAGGAATGGTCATTTCCTGAATTGCTAATGCATGATAAAGCGGTCTGTCAAGGGTTCAGGTGCCGTATGCACACAACATCTTAAGTGTAAAATTTCCCTCATCTTTTGTTTGGAACTATAGTCTAAGGGAAATTTTACACTTAAGATGTTTTGTGCGCCATACGGCCCGTGTTTCATGTCCTGCCTGTCAGAACGGTCACATATGACGGGCCGCTCAGAAGAACCTTTGCCAGGATGGGCGCGGCATAGCCGACTTCCTTTTGTCAATAAACACGTCCTTTTGCGCTGAATATACAAGAAACAGAATACGGAGATAGAAGGGTGATTAATTATGTCATTGGAAAGCTGTCACTTCGCGTAAAAACTAACAAATTGGATCGATGATTGAGTATCGAACCTGCTGGGAAACGCACCAATGAATAACTGAGGAAATATGTTTTTGCCGACGGCTCCCTGTTTCTTTTATTTGTTTGTATGGCGTGCTTTGAAACCGATAAGATTTGATATGAAGAGGAATGGTGGGCGACGTAAAAAATGAATGAGCCGAAGGTTGAAGCTGTGCGTGTGGGTTAAAAGCATCTATATTGTACGTACATGTATAGGCCGACGCGTCTGGTACGTATGATGCACTCTGGCTTCTGCTCAAGAACTAAGCATGAAATTGACAAGGCCTACACTTCTTTCATACTTGACACACCTTCCTTCGAGATGTTGGCAAACTTCCTCTAGCTCATTCATCTTCCAGGTTACTCTCAGTGATCATTTTAATGGAAATTTAATGTTCCTCGTTTGGTTACGTTTGCTTAACCTATTCAGGCACGCAAGTAAGCCATAGCTACTGATTCGCAAGGCTAAATGGTATTTACTGGCTTTCTTGGCCATCTTGTAGCTGGGGATCCAACCAAAATTGCCGACACATAACTTATGAGTGTCAAACATCGCCAGAGTGAAGGTGTGTAGTTACGTCTGCTGTAGTACACTTGAATGAAAACGTAGGTTAAACGTCTTACGATTCTGGTCGTGACTTTACGGAGCCGAGGAATTTGATGCAGGCAACCTGGATGCTATGAAGTAAATAGAGATTTGAGTAATGAATGACCGACTCTAATAAAGCAAAAGAAGCAACGTGACGTATTCTGCCTTCTAGATGTTTAGGAGAGTAGACTAATCCATACCGCTGAACATCGATCACACNCAAACGTGCAGCGGGGGCGCAAAACCTGTACGAAAAGTAGTAAGGTTGCACATCCTATCACACTCCGAAACGTGCGTGACTGTTGTCCATTGAAACGGGGACTTGAATTTGGTGTTTTCGTGGGCTTGTGTATGTGTCCCCTATATTAGTGTGGACCAAGCAGCAACAGGGATATCCCAATTGAAAACCTGTTTATCGACATGTACGCCATGCAGAGGCAATATTAGAGAGTTTTCGCAAAGTCCCCCAAAACGCCGACGCGAACGTCTATCCTATGTACATGTATTGTTCGGTGCTCTCTTCGTGGCATCGAACAGTGGGATTGGCGTTCGCGTTGGCGTTTCGGATGCTTTGCGGAAACTCTATTGATGTACATGTAGGTAGTTTGCAGGTAATGACCCCACTTTGATGCGATCATACCTTACGTCCACAGTCGATTGCGATGACCGTGTCTCTTTTCTATTCCGACCAACTCGGGACAACAGCAGTGATACACAACCGCGGACTTCATGCATGTCCCCATCAGTGTAGTGTATTGAAATATACAGTATTTGACACATACATATATGCGTTTTGTGTGTGTAGGCTATCAACAAAAAGTTGTCGGCAGCCCTGGTTACACTAAATAAAATCCCCGTTTTTTTTGCGGTCACACCTATGAATT
Source organism: Notospermus geniculatus (assembly GCA_002633025.1). Lineage (NCBI taxonomy): Eukaryota > Metazoa > Nemertea > Pilidiophora > Heteronemertea > Lineidae > Notospermus > Notospermus geniculatus. The sequence continues at coordinate 40,851 of NMRB01000124.1, read as the reverse complement.
GCCGGGCTTCAAGAAACCCGTGTCTGAAAAAACGGGTTTTTGAGACACGGCAAGCTCGCCGTGCTTTTCGAAATCCCCGTGTTTTCGTTAGTTCTTAGCACGGCTACAGATAGCGCAGCCATTAAGTGACCTCGTTTTCGCGCCTCCAACAATGTGTGCCAATACAGAAATTACCGAAAAGTCATTGCATGCAGCGCACCTGTCGCCGGGCTAGTTAACTACAATGTAGTGGTGTGACCTCTCGCCGGGCTTTTCGTACACGCGGGTTTGACACGGGTCTGGAAAAACACGGGTATTTTCAACAGGCGTAATCGCAGCTACTGTACGATTTATACGTATTTAGCTGTATTTTGGACCGTGACTTTGCTAGCTGACTGACGGGCATTGATTGGGAAATAGGGTCGGTGGGAGCAGATCATTTTGTTGTCGTTGCAAAGGTCGATAAACGGATAATGGACATTGATTCGCTGATATAAAAGGGAGTGCAGTGTTCATTGAAGCTAACCAGTCTCAGGACACGGTTGCCACTTTGTTGGGATATCAGTTTTTCCTCAACCTTGATATCAATGCAACGTCAGACTTTCTTCATCATTGGTTCCTATTGGCCAGAATGTATCGGTATTGGTTTCATACTCCTTTGCCCGATATCACATGGCTAGCCTTGCTACCTGACTGAAGTCTTTCCAAATCGATGCTTTCGGCGGAAAAGGAAGCCAGCGGCGAAGGTATCCTTTGTTGAGGGGAAGAATCGATGAACAAACGTCTTGATGGGTTGAATGGTACTTGTGTGTATCGAAGGATTTATTAAGGTGAAGGGATACCTAACAGATCGGCACAGGCCTACCGGCGGTCTCAGAACTAAATCCATTGTGCGACAGCTCATAACAATAGCTTATTGATCGACTCGGGTTGAATTCCCCGCTTTTTCTGTGATTTTCGGTTTTGTTTTGCACTTACGTACATGTAATTGCTCGATGGCTTTTATAAAGTGACCGTTTTAATTGATAGTAAACTTCGTCCTCCAGGTGCCTAAGATTTTGGTGATATACGAGTGAAATCTTGACCGATTCAAAATAATGTGAATAGGGGTATTTTTAGACCTTAATAGGAGCTGTCAGCGAGTTGACCAATAGGTGTCACTACGGCCCAATTCAATTCATATAGCGAACCCAGTCATTATTGATCGAGCAGCAATCACGTAGATTTTCCTGTACATATTGGTCCGCTAGAACTTTGCTGCCATCTGTTGGCAATATGCGCGGCTGACTGCTCCTATTACATGTAGTTTATAATGATGGGTAACTGAAATACTTTTTTTGAGAAAACTCTCTATAGGCACCTGAAGATTGCTTCTCTTTATGTAATGGTATAATCCGGAACAGTACATTAGGTAGCCAAGATTCAGAATTTAGCCCCGAAAATGAAATTTTAGTGTCTAATTAAATGTTAATTAATAGCATTACTGATAACCCAAATTCACAAAATATCAGAATGTACGGAGCAGGGTTTATATTATTTAAGTAATAAACTTGGCTTAATAGATTACTTTAGGTTATAAAAAGATATCGATTTTTCAATTTTGTGCGTGCATTATTTTGTGCTTAGATATCCCTTCACCTTAAGCCATTCACCCTTACACAACCTGTATCTGCTGTCAGATTAGCGCCGTGAAAACATCGGCGCCTGTCAACCAGTGTCAGTTTGTTTCGATTGCTGTATCACGCCGAGCAACTCATACAAAAGTAATCAGTCAGTAGTCAGTAGTCTCCTTTGGATATTCCTGTTTTTTTTCTGAATACGTCGTCCGAAGATTCAATCGCCGCGTAACATTCTAATATAATGTAGTTCACTCGAACATGTTTGAATGCGACCACTGCCATTCTCAGAGAAGTTATGTGAATTTTGAATGGAGATGTAGCGTGAAATAACCATCATTGAATCCCAATATTGTAATTCATCTCCTGTGGCATTTCAATAAAGCGTCCACCGCGCCCCTCTACGCGGAATTCAATCAGGAAGAGGGAATATTAGTCGGGTGGGATGCGTTCGCTTGGAGACCGATGGAGCGTCTTCATAAATAATGGAACTGAATAGACTCCGGGATGAACCATTTGTGTGCATTTCACAACGTTGCGTATCGTCATTGTTTGCACGAAAGGGGGAATATCCGTCGCTCATTTGCCAAGACGGATATCATTCAATACAGAGATTTACATTTGGAGGTTTACGGATGAAGGGAAGGAATTTGTAATTCTACAACCATCGGAAGAAAATTCTGTGGTTAAAGTTACAAGGACAAGTTCAGAAAGAAATGAATATTTCATATTCCATTAAAGGATGAACTTCAAAAAGAAAATCGTTGGGTCGTAACAAAGATGATACTGAGACATAATTCTAACCGCCGTTCCAATTCGATTTGTCGGTCTTTGATCTACATGTATATCCCAATGACCTTATGTCATTAGATGGTAAAGTATAGAGTCGAGATATAAATCTTAAATGATTTAGTAGAGTTTCACTCTTTGAAGTTCTGTGACGGTATTCTTTGCAGGAAACATGAGGGCTGAAGGGCATCAGAAATTCAACAGTATCTTTGGAGTTGCTTTCCAGTTATGTTGGAAATCAAAGTGGGACGAAAAAGTCGCACACTTGTAGAACCCTTCCCATTCCAAGTGGGAGGACATTATCCTTCCTCCCTCTAGGAGATTTTGTTACACAGAGAAAAGAAAACTGGTATGTGTCGCACGATAGTGCTACCATCAGCTTAGGGAAGCGGATATTCCTGGCATGAATTGGATGAGGCAAATATGATAGAATCACCACATTTTGCCGACAGTATATTCATTTGATATGGAATTATGGCTGCAAACTACAGCAATCCGATTGGATTGACAAACTTTAAAATGAAATACAGACGCCTGATATGACTAAATTTTCCGGTGCTAATGGAAAATCATGATTCCGAAATTCTGGTATTAGTGTGGCTTTATTATTTCAATCCCGTTTGTGCGAGCTTATCTATCGGAGATCAGAGAAAATTCTCGAGGTTTCCCTAATTTCAATTTGGGATAATATCTGGATTGGGATCATCCAGAGGACATGAAACAAGAAGCTACAAAACGCTACCAAGTTGAAAATCACGCTCTGGCAGTTTAATACCCGTGTGGCTGTGTGCACCAGAGAAAAGTCTGATTAGAAAAGGGAAGTAAAAAGCGTAAGCCGTAATGCATTGTGAATACGCGCTTTACTTCGCCTGGATGTCGATACAATCCATGTAATTAACAAAGGCAAATTGTTTCTTGTACATGTAAACCCCAATAGTTTATTTGGTTGCGCACACCGAGCGCATTACCTAATGTGGCGTCTGTCAAGGAAAGGAAAGTAAAGAAAGAAAATCACATTCAAAGCCGTCGTTTTTTTCATCAGAGAGCAGAGAAAACGGTCAGAGGTCGAATGAGATAAGAAGTCAGTATTGGTATGTGGCTCTCCAGTACAATGTAATCCCAGGTGCCTCATCCAGTGCGACTGAATTTCAGGTCAGAAGGAGTATGCTCTCCCGGAGGACGTGGTAAATCAAAGAACAGTGGGAATACTACCAAGCATTCCACACCTGTTCGCTCCGAACAACGTGGTTTATTGAAAAACAGACCAGTGACATTTCAGTAAGACACGTTGGAAAGATTCAATGATACCAACAGATTCTATGTATTGTACAGTGTACGTTGTACGTGAACTGAATGGATTCACTGGTTCAATATCACTCTGAGCCACTGTTTCAGCGGATGGAAACTCGTCCAATTACAACTCTCATGAACCAACAACTTCCCAACCCAACCTCTACAGCCGATAGCAATAACAATTTTCCGCCCTAGGAAGCAATTTGTGGACTGACAACATCATCGATCTCAAACCCCAACACGGAAAAAGTTCTGTTGGGATTGAATACATGAGATTGTTCCTCTGCCAAAGCGAGCACAAGAAGAGAATACAGGAATCATGGATGGATGTCAATGCAAGATTCTTACCGTTGTGTACTTCAGATGAAATCTACAATACATGTACTTTACTGCGGCATGCTCGGAGAGACTGTCTGATAATGATCATCCGAGCTGCGCAGAATCACAACGCGAGATGATGCGGCAAGAGGATAAGATATCGTGATGAGCAACGTAGGCTAATCAGCATCCGGCACTAATTTCTGTCGCCCATGGATCAAATGAAACAATTTAACAGATTCCTTAATGTAGATAAGTCCACAAAAGAACCTTTATCGTGGACTCGGGGATGATCCACATCGGCCGACCTAATAAACTAGAGCTAGATGTAGAGCCATCTAAAATGGACCGAAAGCTTGGGTAGCACCTGCTCCTCGTCCTCCTCGATTTTTTCAACACAGTAATCGACAGCATGATATTCATTGGCCAATGGGCAGAATTCAGGCCATTACAGGAAACAATCGCAGGATCCGGATGCCATAACCAACGCCAATTTCCATGCGCCATGGTGGTTATTATTCAGAGGAACTGACCTTTGGCTATGCATCTCAATTATGACAGCGCGGCATGCCAGGGAGATGGTTCAGTTGACTTGCAATGATCAAGAAATGTCAATGCCATTTGCATTGAAAGTAGCCTACCACATGCAGTTTACTTCGGCCGTTATGTGAAGGGCTGTTTCCCGAGGATACGTTTGGCATGTAAAGATTTTTGCCTTATTTAAATACCACTGAAGGTTGTTGGTCGTGACATTTAAAGGAGGCCCCCAAGCCTATACGGAATAGTTGGCCATTGTGATTCGTTCATCGGTTTTTGTTCGCGTACTTTTGAGCTCGAAAGCATTGCGTTCGTGACATTGCAAACCTGACTTAACGACCTCTGTGTGACACACGCGTTCGATTGGATGGAAAACCAATCCTACACCGTAGTAGACAACTCCCGTGGCGACGGCAGGAGTATCTGATTTTGTGGAAATCGTCAGGTCTACTTATTCATATTGTTGCAGATTCATGTGACGTGGTTCCCGAAATTTCCTTTGGGATCGGCAACATTGTGTTACACGATTATATGTGGAAGACTGTCTGCCCAGACTTCGCTGTGTCGTCAGAGCACCCATCAGAAATTTTCAGTCATTGTTCCTTTATGTTTAGTGACTGTTGTCTTCGCCTCTTTCTGGGGGACTGAAGACAGCAACTTGGGAAATGTTTGGCGAGAAGCTTTCGTGATCGCTGCCCTCATGGTGCCCTCAATCGTGTCAACAGACAGGTCAGGGATCTCGACTTGGAATGGGGATCATAGCTGCGATAGAGGGCAGCACAACGAAACCAGGTCCTATACAATGGACGCCTTTTGTGTGGGCAATTGATCTGGACCGGGAAGTCAGTTTCATTTCAATAGATTTGACTACTTGTGACACATATTGAGGCAATGGGCTAGGGTCCCCATTGAAGGAAGTGGTAAATCGTCAGAAATCTCACAATGTGGTATTAGGCTATGACATGAAACTACAAGCACATTTTACTCTGACACCACCACCAAAATAGTTGATGTATCATATCCACGCTGGTGATTCAAACACAAAATTATTTTATTCGGCACGCGAAGTCGTTGATGCATAACTAAAGTTGCTTGTCGTATTCGCAGTTCATCTGGTAAATGGAAGGGGTGACGGGTGATTAGGCCTACAAAATAAGCTGTCACCCCTTCTATTTGCCGAAACAACTGCAAAAATAGTCAACACGATTAGTTACATGTATGCATGAGTAAAATCACGTACGAAAAAAAGATTTTTAGGTTTGAATCACCAGCGTGATATCAACCTGGGACCTTATTCACAAAGCATAGATGTACTTTAGAGTTGCGCATTCGTGGCGTCCTCTTAAACCATCCATTGTTCAAAGGTTGACGCACAATAGCTCCTGGAATGTTACGAATTCTTAACTGCTAAGAGAGCTTTGTGAATAATGCCCCTGACAACTAAGCAGAATAGTAACTAAAAGTTTTTTGGTTCTCTTCTTTCTTATATGTATATCCACAACGTTTCTACCATTGTTCCTTGGTCGTCTTCAGGTGCATGGCTGAAATGAAGACCACACGGGAACACTGGTAGAAACGTTTTGGATATACATATATATAAGAAAGAAGGAGGAACACCAAAAAACTGTTTAGTTACTTTATCAAGCCCTTCTTAAAAATGCCGTTCGAAGAATTTAAGTAGAATACTTATGACAAACATCAAAACAGTCTCATGCAGAAGGAATAAGAAAAAAGCCGTAAAAAGTCCATATACTTCACGCGCCCCATTTATCTGATTTTCGTGGATTGGGACTCAATCACCCCATCGACCCTTTTATCAAGGATCATCATATCAACCATAAGAAAGGAGTGCTCAAGATTATGATGTGGGTTAATGGAAGTGTTCGACATCGATCGAGTACCAGGAGGTTGGATTTGGAAGCACCTTAGTCCATTTCCATAATGGATATGTCATAATGTTAGGCATTTTGATAAACTAAGAGAAATGTGTGAAAAATTAAGTTCTCGTTTATTCGAAGAAATCAAAGGAGCCCTGATAGCTGGGTGGCTATCACGTCCGCTCAGCAAGCGGCAGAGGTCCCGTGTTCGAATCCAGCCCTGTCATATGGGATTTCATTCCCGGCTCTTCGCGTCCGTCGCATGGGACAGTAAGCCGTGGTGTCTTGAACCTTGCTTCTTTGCAGGGGCAAGTGAATGACCCCATCCAAGTGAGCAACATGAGTAGCTTGAGATGGCCTCTTCGGAACTGACCAGGGCCAATAATGCTAATGGCTCCGGCCCTGACGGCAAAATCTAATACAAATACAACGTCGAAGAAATCACATGTTCAGAGGAAAAGGAATGGATCTGCCGATACACATAATTCAGCTATCAGCTATAGTTCAGGCAGGTTTACCTAATTTGCACTTAAACGTGATTTATTTCACAAGAGGTGCAGATTTCCTTTTTAAATCGGTAACTGATTTTTAAATATGCTTGATGTCACACTGGTGACCTTAGGCAACTGCTTTGAATGCTTTGTCATACATCTTTGATAACCTGGTGTGATCTGCTCTGATCAAATTAACGATTAGGAGTGGTTTCTCATACGATTTTTCATGGTGAAGGCCTACTGCTGTTGACCGTTTTGTTTTGCGAAATATTGTGAATTGATATCGCTATACCGTATAGTTCCACAACATGGAAGACACTTCATCAGCATGAAACACGAATGCCTACTGCAGTGGCCAGGCCTATACGATCAATGATTATTCATACTGATTGGCTGTCACAGCGTCTGACGATTTTGTCGAAAGGCAGCTGGTGTTGTAATTAATCAATTGGAACAACCGTGTGAAATTGACGACAGGTGGCTGGGGATTAACTTACAGGCATGTCCTAACCGCACCATTTATTGGTCGAGGCACATTAGCTGTGGTTACACTACATAAATCTCCGTGCTTTCCCCGGGGATTTTGCGGTTACACCTGTAAATCGCCGACTCGCCGTGTCAACGCCGTGTTTTTTCTGGTTCAGAAAAACCCCGTGTCTCAAAAACCCCGGGGATTTTGGATAGGTGTAACCACGGCTAATGTGAGCCCAGTATATTAGCCGAGTGACCTCTTATTATGTAAATGAAAACATCCATTGAAGCATTATATTCTCCGAAATTTTAGTGTATGATGTAATTCTGATGTTATATACATGTATATAAATGTAGATTGATATGGTAATGGTGCTCCCAGGCATTCGCCGAATCGGACCTAATTGCTGTCACACGAATCGCTTTGCCCATCCCGCGCAAACCTACTCCACGCCGATCTGCTTCTGCAACGTTTTGTAGTCATCATTATCAATGCTTGGTCCACGAATATACTGACCACGGTGGAAATACGTATGCAGATGATAACTTGCTTCGGGGCAATCCCCTGGTCAACAGTTCTTCTGGGCAATAAACCACGTTATAGGCTGGCAATATGTGGTCAGACCAGTTTACTCTGATGGCCTGTTGACAACAGTAGGGCAATTATTTGTGGCCATTCCCTCCTATTGCTACCATGAAACTGTCTCTTTATTGCTGGTTCTTACGACATGTTCTTCCGAACGGATGCAGAATGACGGCTGTGCTATTTTGCCCGAAGACCTTGGCCGGGGCTTCTTAAAAATGATATTTTTGTCAATTTTGAGGAATGGTCATTTCCTGAAACTTGCTAATGCATGATAAAGCGGTCTGTCAAGGGTTCTTGCCGTATGCACACAACATCTTAAGTGTAAAATTTCCGTCATCTTTTGTTTGGAACAATAGTCTAAGGGAAATTTTACACTTAAGATGTTTTGTGCATGTTTCATGTCCTGTCTGTCAGAACGGTCACATATGACGGGCCGCTCAGAAGAACCTTTGCCAGGATGGGCGCGGCATAGCCGACTTCCTTTTGTCAATAAACACGTCCTTTTGCGCTGAATATACAAGAAACAGAATACGGAGATAGAAGGGTGATTAATTATGTCATTGGAAAGCTGTCACTTCGCGTAAAAACTAACAAATTGGATCGATGATTGAGTATCGAACCTGCTGGGAAACGCACCAATGAGGAAATATGTTTTTGCCGACGGCTCCCTGTTTCTTTTATTTGTTTGTATGGCGTGCTTTGAAACCGATAAGATTTGATATGAAGAGGAATGGTGGGCGACGTAAAAAATGAATGAGCCGAAGGTTGAAGCTGTGTGTGTGGGTTAAAAGCATCTATATTGTACGTACATGTATAGGCCGACGCGTCTGGTACGTATGATGCACTCTGGTTCTGCTCAAGAACCAAGCAGGAAATTGACAAGGCCTACACTTCTTTCATACTTGACACACCTTCCTTCGAGATGTTGGCAAACTTCCTCTAGCTCATTCATCTTCCAGGTTACTCTCAATGATCACTTTAATGGAAATTTAATGTTCCTCGTTTGGTTACGTTTGCTTAACCTATTCAGGCACGCAAGTAAGCCATCTAGCTACTGATTCGCAAGGCTAAATGGTATTTACTGGCTTTCTTGGCCATCTTGTAGCTGGGGATCCAACCAAAATTACCGACACATAACTTATGAGTGTCAAATATCGCCAGAGTGAAGGTGTGTAGTTACGTCTGCTGTAGTACACTTGAATGAAAACGTAGGTTAAACGTCTTACGATTCTGGTCGTGACTTTACGGAGCCGAGGAATTTAATGCAGGCAACCTGGATGCTATGAAGTAACGATAGAGATTTGAGTAATGAATGACCGACTGTAATAAAGCAAAAGAAGCAACGTGACGTATTCTGCCTTCTAGATGTTTAGGAGAGTAGACTAATCCATACCGCTGAACATCGATCACACCCAGGTATTTGGTGAAGTTGCTGAGCCTCAAGATTCAATCTGCATTAGTTTACCTCGCATGTACTGCAAGAGATATGCAAGATACTCTGCGAAGAGACATCCCGTGGTCTGGAAGGATGAACTAGAGGCAACAGCACAATGTTTACCGTTGATAGACTGGCTTATGACTGTCTGTATAGCCAGTCTGTACATTACAGTCAAAAGAAAAGGTACCGTAATAAATGATCACACTCCTGTACTGTAGAACGTGTCTTGAAGAGTGCGAGTAGAGAACTTGACGTTTCAATCAATGCAGAATGTTCACAAATCTCACCAAATGCTATCTATAATGAAAATCATTGAATGTAATCATTGGTTACGATATTGTCACAAATTCATCTGATTGGCTGGAACATTTATCGACCTCGTCCCTAATTTCTTTCGCGCTAAATGAGATATTGAGTGAAGACTGATATCAAGTAAAGCCAATCTGATTGCATCAATGAAAAGCAAGCGTATCAGTGCCCGAATACCTTTATGACAGATCGATTGGTACCAGCCATTGATTTGACAGCCAATCATTGGAACGCATCAGGCACGGATGCATGTTAATATGACAATAATAACCGCTGATGGTTTCTCTTCCGATTGTATTTCTTGGCCCCCGTCGGAGTCTGAATTTGTTTCCACAGGAATGGCATCTGTGCATCACCCAGTTATCTTGTACGATCCCGTTAATGGCATCCGCAATCTTGCATCTACCCGAGGGATTGATAGTGCTAAACACTGTTTCCTTGGATCATTGAGATGACTTGTCAACACGTTTGTATCATACTTGAGTATGTACATGTATAAGGTTCGTTCCATTTGAATTTCGAGAAGTCGCCATAATTTGATCGACCTTCGTGTAGCCTGACTTGATTGCAAAGGAATGAAATAATTCAACTTGGCGTTATCAGGCGATTGGCTGTGTTTACCTTAGGCGCAGTAGTAAACCATGCAATTTGATTTGGAAGAACGAGATTGTGGTAAACCTTATAAAAGCAGAGCGTGACGGCAAAATTTGAATCCCCATGACGACTTATCTTTTTACCTCAAATTCAACGCATTTAACCTGATAACTCGGGACTTTTTTCTTCGAGTGCGAGATATCGTAGATTGACACACAGATTCTGAGGCAGGATGTAGTTTTATCTTCGATAACGAGGCTTCTTCGGCCAAAGCTTTCCATACATTGAGCAAAAGAACCCATTTACATTAATGTTTAAGTCGTACGGCGGGGATGTTTGATTTTCTGATGCGTAGGAGGCGTCCATAGAAACGCCTGGCCAGTACTTCTAGCTACCCTTCCGGAAGAAAATTCGTCCTTCATCAAATTTTTCGCTGGTGTCATTACGCTGTATAAAAATATTCTTCCTAGGGACTATTCGCACACATGAACCGATTATAGTAGGTTTTCTGACAGAACCAAGCTTCGTTATGGAACGGACATGTAGGTCAATGTGGAACCCTTGGGTTCTTTGTCGACCATTAAAAATATCTTTTTGAACATTGTGGAAGAAAATTATATGGTGATTCCTGCAGAGATTGTATTACAGAATGATTCAGGCCTCATTTTTCCATATCGCTTCAGATGGTGAAAGACGTGAACAAAAGCGTTGCTGCATTCAAGGTCATGCTGTTGAATATAGGGACAGGGGAACACGACACGCATGAACACAGAGAGGACATCAGAAAGGTGCGACGGAAAGCCCTCGACTTTATCAGGAAGGCTAAGACGAGAATGTTGCCCGCAGTTCGCAAGTAAGAGCCTTATTCGAGAAGCTTCCTTAAGTCTAAGGTTTACCTTTAGCTATTGTTTGCAGGGCAGAATACAAAAGCTTAAAGTGGACCTTAGCGTTAAGAAGGGTTTTAGAATACGGGCCTTGATTTTACCATTATCTTGTCATCGAAATCATGCGATGATTAAAGAAAGTGAGAAATACCTTATATATACATGTATCTTTTACTTTGGCTCGCGTCCGCAAGCACGGTGTACTTGATGAGCCGAGATTGAATCGATGTTTCACGTATTTGAGGGTAGCTCTCTGATGATATCGGATACGTGTGGAACCCCGTCATCTGCGCCTTGTATTGGCTAAGGGCATCTCGAACTAATCACTGCTTCCCTACAAGAGGCGTTTTTATGGCTGTTAAAGGGAGCCTTAGCTGATAAGTTTTCTCAGAATTGCAAGATAAGTACTAGTATTCGAAGTACATGTACATTATATATATACACTTCATGTTTGGTAATACCATGAATATTCATGGTAATACGAGTTATGGCCATTCTACGAATTAGACCAGAATTTACCTTAAAAAAGTGTGGTACTCTTCATGGTACTTTTATTTTCCTACCTGAACTATGAAATTCAGGTGTTGATATTTCCCCAAAAGAACAGCTTATTTTTGATCAATGCATTTTAATGACATACATGTATGGTCTACATTTAAATCAAAATTATTATTCCATGCTCATCATCTACTTTCCTAATCATGTCTTCAAAACTCGACTATCCAATCTGATTTCACTTAAGCTACCATCTTGACCTTTCTAAGTACAGTACCTAATAGCTAGTCCCGTAATATGGTTTAGCCGCTAAGTAATTGAACTTCGCAGTCACGTCTGCCATGCTGTAATTGAAGTACAGGAGAAGTGGACAGGGCTGTAGATCACTCTTGGCTGAAGATGTGGGTGATTTAATAGCTGAACCAGCACTGAAGAAATAGTTTAGAACCTGATTGATTTGATGTCTAGTGTGGTAGGCATTTTTGTAGGCAAAATAGAGTTAAATTTTCGGTACCAGTTTAAAATTACACCCAAATGTAGCACGGAGACACTGAAAAATGTGGCACTGTGTAGACACCGAAAAACAGAAAAAATCTTCACCACAGCAAATATTATGCTTGGCCCAACAGTTTTCCATGTCAAGTCAGGTGTTTAAGAACAGACAAGTGACATTAGCAACAAGTTTACTTCCTATTTTAATTTCTATTTTTTCGGCACTATAAGACATCTGTTAGCACTTCATTCGTATCTTTATATAACCGTACTTATCAATACATCAGTTCTTATGTACGATCCACACCAAGACCTGTTATCTTGTCATCGTTATTTCCGACTAAATGGTGGCCTCCTCTCCTTTGTTATAGACGGCCGACTTCTTTAAACAGCTGGCCATGACAACCATTTCCCATGCTACCATTAGCTAAGGTTCTTACAGGCAACTTTTCATTTCAAGTTTTTAAGTAGTATGATTTACATAAACTTATACTTAAGGAACGACGCCGGCATTTTTCCCAAATCTTGACATTTAAGATTTTTGAATGGCGTACTCTCAGACCACGATTAGGCCATAAGTCCTTATCACGACGGCAAAAACAGCTGTCCTCCGTACTTTTAACACATCCGATGTATGCCTTACGATGGAAGTTACTTTGTTCTTTTGATAATCGATAAGTCAATTTGGCGTCAATTTCTCCCAGGCACTTTCAAGGCAACCGTGTTTTCTGATTTGAGATATTTTTTGCTTATTAGCGATAAACAAAGAGGTGTCCTGGAGCAAATTTGAATTTATCTTTTTTTATTCTTTTTGCTTCGCCAATTTCGTTAGCATCAAGATATCTACATTCAGGATAATCAATAGAATCGGTCAATTCAAAAATGTAATTGGGTTGCATTTTATTGATACCGGTGAAATGCACATTGGGTGAGGTACCATCCATACATCATCCTAAAAAAATGCTGAAAACGGTTTAAACTGCCACGCCTTTCAGGTATCACTTTTTGTGTTATTGAGAAGGGGTAATGCAATTTATTGGATTCCTCAAATAAGAAATTTACACTGCACAGACCCAGTTTCTTCTTTGTTCCTTTGTTGGGTGCCTTTCAGTCTACTAACAAATTCTGAAATGAGACGTCAAGAAACTACTGTACCTTGCAAACACTGTATTTATGCATGGAATGCACTTTAAGCTTAGAAAAGTAACGTTTTCGTCAGGGCTCTCGAACTCTTAGTTCATTTACAAGCAACCAATCTGATGGATCGAGGCTTTCTTTGTCATAAAATGATTCTCCGCATAAGATAGACGGCCAATAATGTCGGCGAAGTTGCTTGGCGGAACATTGGGTATCGAAATCATTCATCCATTTATTCATTGTAAAGTAAAGCATGATTGTTGACAGTGGGGAGAGTCCCTGGGATAGTAGTTGATAAAGGTTATTGTATATACATGAGAAATCAAGACCTGAATCCTCAGATCAGTGAGATGTTGTTTACCACATCGAAACATGTATGAAAGATTAATCGTACTTGACAAGCGCTGAACAAAGCCGCAAGTGAAGCCCCCCGCAAAATGTGCAGTCACGTCGGTTGAAGCAGCTTAGATCTAAAGGGGAATCGATCGTTTTCAATCCGGCCATCATGTTCCAGGATTGTCAGAAATGCTTAGAGAAGATTTGACCGCAAAGGCTGAGAAAATGGAAGAGGGTTTGTGTTCAGCTCGGCACGAACTCTCCGCGGTTAAGCAATTATCTGCTGCCGATCGATAGGTCGTCGGCCACAAGACCAAGATACAAATAACTTTATCATAATAACACATGTACAGTAAAGTTGGCTTGTTTGATCCACTGAAATATTTCCCCGCGACGGAACTGGAGATTCATAGGTCTCATGACGCTGAAGGGGTTATTGTCGTCCTGGGTACACATAAAGTGTACCCAGGTTCGATGTCGTCAAGTGAAATTGTACCCTGGGTCCACTTCCTTCTTACACAAACTGTACCCAGGTTCTGATTAAGAGACCTCGGGGCGAGGTTGTTTTCGGTGAAGTCACTTGATATTGTGCATTGAAGGCGGCCGCGCAAAACGTTAAACAAGAGAAGTTGAAAGAACTTTGTTTTTGACTAGCTGGACAGTCTTCAACTTCGAATGGTTACAGAGAAAGCTAAAACCAACTCGCCAGCTGGACAAGAAAACGTGTCATTCCCATGTACGTGTGCATGTGTCATGTGTGCGTGGCCATGATGGGCCATGGAGGATCGTGGAACCAACCTATGCCAATTCACCCGTCCGACGAGATATTGAGAACGACCTCGTGCCTAGTCTCTAAATCAGAACCTGGGTACAGTTTGTAACAAGAAAGTGGACCCAGGGTACAATTTCACTTGACGACATCGAACTTGGGTACGCTTTATGTGTGTACCCAGGACGACAGTAACCCCTTCAGCTCTAATGACTGTGAATAGCTTCGTTTGTGAGTTATTGGGTGGACATGCCTTCCTTGAAGTTTCAGTTCAGGCTCCGCGAGCAATTAGCACGTTCCTTTGCCATGACTGCGCAGCACCTCGCTGCTGGCTATTTGATGACTTTTTAACATTCCTTTCTTCGTATCTAGTCCACGTGTGGAAACATGAACTTGCTCTTTTCAGCACTCCCCAGGAACAGAACAAAGACTTGTATAAATATTTCCACCAGCTGATACACTGTATGCAAATATTCGCAGCCGAGCTGAGAATCTCTTACCGCCTGTCGAAGCAGTTCCCGGTGAAGCTGGACGAGAAATCTCCGGCTGAGAAAACGCCTCTCCAAACAGGTATATGCCAATAGGTAAATACTGTACTGGTTAAAAGATTCTTTTGCTATTCGTTCGAATCCAGTCTCACTAGCTTCAAGCACAGCACCAGTCGAGCCGATTCAACAAGGCACATCTTTTTCAAATTTGCTTATAGACGCAAAAGCACACATTACTGTTAAACACTGAAAAGGTACCAATGTTTTCACTGCTCGTTATTTCTGTTGTAATCTCACTTTGTAAGAAACCTGCCCAACTGAGTCCAACAAATGCAGCTATAGCAAAGGTTACTAGTACTCAAGAACAAGTCAGTTTTTACTTTTGATGAACGCTGGTAGGCCTACTGAGTCAAAAACACAAGACAGAAAAAGCGACAGCATGTTTCAATCCGTTTCTGCTTCACACTGAATTTCACAGCCATAATGTATTTTACATGTTCGCACGTTACATACTAGAACAAGAAAAGGACATCGGAGCGATGTCAATGGTTTCCGATGAGAAGTTTACTAGTCTAGAGCTAGTTATCTGTGACCTTGACCTCTGACCTTGAGAAGCGTTGCGTAACTGGAACAGGGGTCCTTGATTAAACCAACAGGGGATGGTTAATGCAGGCTTCTAATTAGTTTTCCCCTGAAATTCTGAGTAGATTTGCACTTTAGAACTGTTTGACCTTGACCTTGACCTCATGCCAATAGGTAAATACTGTACTGGTTAAAAGATTCTTTTGCTATTCGTTCGAATCCAGTCTCACTAGCTTCAAGCACAGCACCAGTCGAGCGGATTCAACAAGGCACATCTTTTTCAAATATACTTATAGACGCAAAAGCACACATTACCGTTAAACACTGAAAAGGTACCAATATTAATGTTTTCGCTGCTCGTTATTTCTGTTGTAATCTCACTTCCTAAGAAACCTGCCCAACTGAATCCAACAAATACAACTATAGCAAAGGTTACTAGTACTCAAGAACAAGTCAGTTTTTACTTTTGATGAACGCTGGTACTGAGTCAAAAACACAACACAGAAAAAGCGACGGCATGTTTCAATCCGTTTCTGCTTCACACTGAATTTCATAATGTATTTTACATTTTCGCACGTTACATACTAGAATAAAGTATTACATCAAAACGGCGTGCATGCGATCTGATTGGTCATACAACCAGCATTGTGATGTCGGTATGACCTGTCGTAATTTGTACATGTTACATCATTGTGTTAACCTTGCAAAGATTATCCGTGCGTGAATTGGCCAGATTGGCGTTGGCATATCCCCATTCCGTTGAACAGCTGACGACGTCCTGTCCTTACACGAACCAAAGACTTCTGCAATTTCAAACTGATTGGTTTGTATTACTTCTCTTTCAAGCTGGCGAACAGATCCAGATCAAAATTAGCGACACCTCCAATGAGATAGTAACGTATGATGAGATCCCATGTATAGATGTCTGTGACCCAATGATGGATCCTGCTGATTTTGACGATCCGGAGTTGGAGAGGATAGGAAAGTAGGTATTGCTCTAGGCCTCTGTACTTCGAAGTGATTTTCGTCACTCACAGGCAAACTAAGAATCGCATTTTCGTCTTATTAAAGTTTTCGATTTCAACAACTGAATGCTACTTGAAAAAAGTATTTCTTGCAACTTGTTATTATCGACAAAATCTACCCATTGACACACAGTAATCTTTCTCTGACTGCAATGCATCACTGCTGCCTGTCAGTGCTCCGTACGTAGAAAAAAACAAAAGGTCGATGATTTTGAAGAGTGATGCACTGCTGAAAGTCTTCTCTCTTGTTGTGATTCAGAGAGACGAAGGAGCTGCTTGACTTGTTCTGTGATATAGATGACCTTATACCAAATACACAAATTCCAGGTAAGCTTTGTGAAAATGTTTGGGTGATGGATGTACTCTCTGATTGGCAAATGGCGGAGAGAATCATTTTTACCCTTGGACTCGAGGCAGAGTGACGGAAAGAGAACACCCCAAACGATTTATACCTTTGTAAACATTTTAATTACATGGCGTATTGGTAGGGCCCACATTTGGGGCATGCGAGAAAAGGAAGGATTAAAATCGTCATTTCACGTCAAAGTTACGAAATGTTTTAGCCTTCGCTCTTGTAATCAGCGTACGGCCTTTATGTCTTGCTCTCCGTTTATTTATGGGCAAACTTCGCACATCGCTGTCTCGACATTAACAAATTTTGTCTGAGGAAGTTATTAGGCCATTAAAGCTTTGCAGAAAGTCCAATGTTTGTCTGGGGACTAATTAGTATCGTTTATATCGATCTGACAAGACACATTAACACAGATCAATCACTGTGTACTCTTTGTGCCTGTGATGAACGATCAATCATTTTGTACTCCAAACGCCTGTGATCAAACATGGCCGATCCAGGCAACCATCTTGTGCACAGTTGATTTGCTCGATAGCGATTAACCATCTTTCTGTAATAACATACCAATGGTGGGGATATGGATATGTTGCCTTTTTCAACAAGATGTCTTGCTGATCCAATTCGACTAATGAGTGCTAGTATGGTTCTGATTAATCGGCTTGATATCTTGCCCTGTGTCGCATTTCGTCTCCTTACATAGCTAATCTGAAGCAGCTGCATTCCCGCAGTGCATTACTTTATCAGCGACCGTATTCTTTGCAAGAGGAAATAATTAAGGCGCGCAATGATCTCTTTATTGAACATGTGTGACCTGGCATCTTCTCCTGGCGATTTAATTGGCTTGCTGAGCTAGACATATTAGCATGGGTAGGTTATTGGAATAGAAAATTGATTACTGAGCTAATTACTTCCGAAAGAAAGAGGGAGAATATCCGCAAAGATGCACGCCTTCATGGTATTCGTTTTTGTATTCCCTCCGTGCGAGTCACGTGTGTGACCCTCGAATACACCAATGTCCTGTTTGTCTACTTGCTACTTCCCCCTGCTTTTTGCCTGCAAATACAATCCACAGCACGAAATGCCGGAGAAATACAAAAACGTTCTACCTGTGTATACGATATGACATAATGACAGTACATGTTCATGACAGTTGTCGTTTAACGTTTGCTCTCTCAAACTCTCTATATAATGTTTGAACTACATGTAAATACAGTTGGAGTACGCTACCATCGATGTTTCGTTGCACACGTGACAAGATTATACGATATTACATTTCACATTTACCAAGAACTTATTTATAACGTTTTGCAGTAAATATTATACAAAAAAAACATAAGTGTTGAATGCGAAAAACAAACGTGTCTCATTTAACTAAGAGTGCAATCAATACAGAGAACAAAAGATATCGAATCGGTTCGCAAAGGCTAACCCAAGATTACATCAGTTTTTACATGTAGGATGTTGAAGGGCCTGGGGATACTGGCAGTGTCGGGAAAGAAAGTCATTGGGATGATGGAAACACTCCCAAGTGGTCCTCATTGCTAGGTCCCATTATTTCGTTGAGTAAGGTCCGTGGTACAGACCGAGAGGTACTAGAATGTACAAATTTTGTTTTTGTGGGCAAACCGATTTTCTGATTGACTTTGATGCAAATCAGCATTACCGGTGACTGATGAAATCACTCAAAGATTTCATCTTGTCACTAACTACCGAAGACTAGCTAGTCTTCCGTAGTTAATGACAAGGTGAAATCTTTGAGTGATTTCATAGTTTCCTACTCTTTTTGGCGATATACATGTCTGTTCCCTCCTTTTTCTTTTTCAGATGTACTAGATTTAACTGGTGAACTTCAAGGAAGGAAGGTCAAGACAAAACCACGTGACATCATCAAGAAAAGCAATCGATTGATGTCATGTTGTACTTGTACTCGGGAATATATATGATTTACTAAAGACCGATTAATGCAATTACTTAATTAGTAGGCCTACTAGATTCTTAACGAGTTGTGTTGAAATGCGAGTTCGCCTACCCGGAAGACGGGAGAATCTAATTGGCTGATCGTTGGTGTATCCTCAGTTGGCCTACCGGTAAATGCAAGGGAATGTCTCATTTAAGGGAATTTCTTAACTTATGTTGAGTTTTTTTTAAGGACATGTATCTTGACCCTACTAGGAATAGAAAAAAGTAATTTCTAAAGCGCTTCTTAACCACTTGTATACGAACGTCAGCTCTGTCCGATAACTGCCCATACATGTAGTCTCAGGTAGGGTTTATATAGCCTAGGTTTAAAATCCTTTCATTCTAATTACATTGATTGTTTCTTAGAATTTAGCGAAAAAAAGTTTTGCTTTGTGAAAAAGGTACGTACACGGTGACCTCAACCGTCTCAACATTTTTGCAATGTCACGTGTATTTCTGTATTTGCGAGGTACTGCAAAAGCAAAGGCGAACGCTCTTATACACATGGACACGATGGTGAACAACCCCGACGCAAGAGTACCTTTTTCGTATATGAAATTTGGACCAAAGCCGTACGAATCATAATATCATTCTTTCTAAGCACCATAAATTGACGTTCTTTGGTTATCCTTGCTACAGCACCGGAGACATCTATCATATTTTGCATCAACCACAATTCTGCCAACAAAGCCACGGAGTGATTTCGCATTCAATTGTGTTACTGATCTCGCGGCGATGAGGTAGATGAGGTAGCACACAACGGCTTTAATAGCTCACAGACGGGGTCACAGCAGGCAACATCAATGAGATTTCCGTAATTAATGTATGTGTGCTACGAACTTTATGGCGTTACCGTATCACAAATAAGGTACCGCCTTTGCACTTCGCTGGATGCGGAACGTTAAGACGGTTCACACACACGTGAGACGATAGGATATCACTGTTTTGCGTGAAAATAACATTTATCTCATGAGACGCTTTACAATATGATAAATATTAAAATAACAATGTATATGGTACTGTTGATTGTTGTTACAAGTTATCTAGCTACCTTGGATGTTGTATAAAATTGTGTACTTTGTTTATACTTGCTATATAGATGTATTGAAATAATCGCGTTCAACGTATAAGAGGTGAATTCATATAGCTAAAGACATTGTCTGAACATACTGCCAGCGTACGAACCGTACTATTTCACTTCATAAAACTACATACCCAAGGTTTCGCTGAATTGTGTCGGGTAAAAGAGGAAGACAGGTCTGCATGCAAGCGGAAGTGAGAAAGACAGGACTGAGACCTCTTGATTCTCTCGGTGTTGTTATAAAAGATGTCGATGTTTTCATGAATGTAAATGATTATCTATTCAGTTTATGTTGCGTTCATTGACGCTAGCATCATCAGAATCATCCATGTTGACAAACTATCTGATATTCTGTTCCAAAAACAGGATAACTGTACACTGCTTACTAACAAATGATGTAAATAGTACTGTAGCCCAGCGATTTATATGCACTCTATAATCATCATCATCATCTTGTTTAACTGGGGCGCCTCATTTTCGGATAATAAAGATTACACTAAATGAGAAAATAGCATTATTTTTTACATCAGGTATTTCATTCTGCTCTAATTTCGAAGATGTCATCAATTTAGTTTTAAAAATAGATAAGTTGGGAAGCATTGTGGCATTCTACATGGTTAGCGAAATCGGGCCCCTGCACGTACACGTATTTCTACTGTTCTCTGATGCCATTGCTGATCGAGTCAGTGATGAGACATGCCTGAGTGATGAGTTCAGAAGTGAACACTGAATAATGTAACAAATTGCATTGTATCAACATTTATCTGCCGGTAATTCATTCTTTTCTTCAGCAATGGCGTTCAGTTCCTGCTTTTCCTTCTTGTCCTTTTGATCCTCGTCCCCAGCAAATACGAAACCTCTTGAAAGATACCAACACAGCAGGTAGAGCAGTGGACATACACCACGAATACCGAAAGTGGCACTGTGAATGTAATACCTCATATGTTCGTTGTCGTACACCAGGCAGGAACCCGAGTCCTTATCACTGCATCCCAGACCGTGGGCCGGAACTAAGCACAGGCTGTCCACAATAGCACCGAAGAGTGCAGGGCTGGGAAGGACTGGAAGAAAATGTGTATATTCGTGTAATACAAACACTACTAATGTGAAGAGTCTATGCTCATCTTATTTTAGACATGGGGGGTCGTATTCATAAAGCGGTTCTATCATTAGAACCGTCTTAGGCCGGTTCCAAGTACAGTGGTTGACGATACTTGGAACCGGCCTAAGACGGTTCTAAAGATAGAACCGCTTTATGAATTCGACCCGGGGATTCTAAGGGCGCCGGCGGTTTTTTTTTTCATTCGGATGCAGGCCTAGCCCGCCGTCGCCTATTGAATGCCTCAACAATTAGCCAGCCAGCGGGAAAGACTGCCGCTGCTCACTTTGAGGCCAATATGGCCTAGCCGGCAGAAATACTTACTACCAAGGCTTATAGTAATGTTGATTATGGCCAAAGCGAGTGATTTGTCCCTTTCATCGACGCATCTGGAACGTGAGTCGAACCCCGATTTAGAATAAATGTCTTCAGCAAACGGATTGCTCAGAATTCAGAGTACTGTATGCCTATATACGTTCGTCTTATCTACTTTCGTGCATCCCGGTTTTGCTCTGCTGTAACGAAGATATGCCATCTTCTCCGCACATTTGCAAGAAGCGAGTGCCGTCGATACATGTCATGTTATCAAAAAACGACGTAGGCCTAAATCTGATCAGGAGTTTCCTGTGTTCAGGGACGAAGATTCAAATGCCACTGTCACTACAAAATACATGTAGGCCTACGTGGTTTATTATACACCTATACACTGCGTGACAAAGTGATGAAATCAACCTTACCTTATTGACACCATTACGAATGGCATAACAGTAAGAGCCGTGAGGAAGTTGAGGATTATCAGATAGACGGCGTAAGGGATGATCATCATACAGTCTGTTTTACAAGCTCCTGACGTGGACGTTTGATTGCCCCCTGTACATTGACAATCGGTGTACTGGAGACGAAGAGTTGTCATATCAATAATAGTGGAAGCTGGGAGCTTGGGACTGACAGAAGAGGCCATTAGATTGAAGTTACTTAGTATTTGTAACTGAACTTTAAAGGTGGGCGACTTCCTGGCAGAGGTGTCCGTTCAAAGGGAGGTTCCTCAGGTCCGTTATCCTTTTTTTCCCGATACAACCTTTGACAACAAGAAGTTCGTCCTCTCCTATTTATCCGGACGAATACTTACTGTCGTTTTGCTGCTACCCGATTCGCAGCCAGCATAACAAGGGGAGTAGTACGTGACATCGTCTGAACCACAGACTGGAGTATACGGTCCGTCAGGACAGTTGCATTCGGCCTTGCATGTTGCGTTGGTAAGCAACGAAGAGGTATTAGAATGCCTGGAAGGTAAACTGATGTAGGAAGACCGAACTTATTCACATAGCCAACGTAACGTTTCGAATTTTGCTGATCTTTTGTTTGGCAGAATGTGAAAAATATCTTGAAAAAAAAACAAAATACATTTAAGACTCGATCTGTGTCCGATAGCACTTTTTGTAATTCAGATAGCTATACTTACAAGTTGAATCCTGCGATTTCGACCTCAGGGCAACCGAACGCCATCAACCCCAAAAATATCGTATAGAAGATGCTCAAAGCTATGACTGCACGCAAGAAGATGTCATTCAGCTTCATTTTGAGGCGAGCCGTTAGAAGTCCACTCACACCCATTCCTAATGCATTTGAAAAGACTAACCCGGCTGCAATGAGATCGAATCAAGCCTAAGTAAGAGAAAAGACCCGACATCATTTGATAATCATACGATATGCCACGATATGCAAGTGATAGGCCCTACTACTTACAGAGCACTGCATAAAAGCATTGGTTACTTCAATTCGAAGTCGTTGCAATGCAGTCCAGTGATTTTGATGTCGCACATGAAACCTCATGGTATTT
This sequence comes from Notospermus geniculatus, assembly GCA_002633025.1. Lineage (NCBI taxonomy): Eukaryota > Metazoa > Nemertea > Pilidiophora > Heteronemertea > Lineidae > Notospermus > Notospermus geniculatus. The sequence goes on along the minus strand of NMRB01000124.1, from coordinate 18,011 downwards.
GAAAGAATGAAGCGTCCGATTTTACCTGTTATCATGTTTGCCGCGAATGTCTCCACACGAAACTGCGATTCAATGTACTTTGGCCCAAATGAAGTATATCCCACACCGCCCGCTACGTCGAACATACTTGCTAGCGCAATGGTTAGGAAAACATAATTCTTCAAAATTTTCCACACAGCTTTAGGAAAACCTGAAATACAAAGTGAAATGACTGTTAATGTTCTGTAGATGATTTAATTAAAGTTATGTAAAAATCGTACACCACGTGATGACCTGAATAACACATCGCAAAATGGCACAAAGAATACCGTTCATTTCTTGGCGGTTTCTACAGAATACATCATCATGCCATCAATATAATTTCCTTTTCGCATTATCCATGATGAACACGTACTTTCCGAGTCCGTTCCAGTTGACGCCATTAAGTTATGATTTGTGGGTTGATTTGCATGAATAGTACGAACGACAAAACCACCGAAGGTTGGGAGGGGTAAGTTAGAGTATACTACACAAGCAAAACATTTATATTCTCAAGGCTGAGGCAGGCAGTAGCACTATTAAAATCATGGAGCAGGGGAGGGGAAGAAAATAAGAAGAGAAGACTCAACATATCTCAAGGCAAGACAGGTACACAACGGGCATGACGGGTATTACATCATGATTAGCGAAGGGATCAGGAAGGGGCATGTGAGGTTACGAGGGGATCTAAAATTTAACCTCCTTTTTACTACCATTCAACTTATGTGTCCAGTTCTCCGATATAGGGCTTCTATGCACGTAATTTGGGGGACATTCTTGAGAACAGGCTACATCATTAAATTCATTCACTGGAAAGAAGAGATCAAGAGTGCCGCTGTCAAATGCATGCAAAGTACCGTAGGCCTACCGTATACCACCAACAAGTACAGTACATTGAGCCCGGACATTGAGTTAATGGAATGAATACATTGTTTGTGAGCTGGCCTTAGGCATTATCAGCCACTAAAATCATCACCCTTTTAGCACTATTCAATTTTGTCACCGATTTTCGCCCCTTTCCTCTCACGTAATCTGTTGACTAGATGCACATTCAAATCATTTGGGGTCAAAACGTGTCCCGAATAAAGAAACTTGAATTATTCACCGGCTTCGAGTTTTTGTAAGATTTTTTTGGGAAATTTCGAGGTTATTTTTGAGGACGCCTTCTAATTGGTAATATGAATCACATGATCTAAGCGGCACGCTAGGCCTATGCTTCAGTAAAAAAAATGGCCGCCATCATTTCCATCTCTTGAGAAGTTCGACACACTGTGACCATTCATCAGGTAAAGGTACATGTAGTACCATACTTCAACTCATTCTTTCATGTGTAGCATGTAGTTTCCCTGCCTAATCGTCAGACCCCCGTTTGTGCTTCGCGCTTTCAGTGCTCATCACCTCTCCCCTTTCTGTCAACCCTGGATCCGGCCCTGTCTTTGTACAGTATATCCAAAGTGCATACCAGCCACACTTTTATCCATCTCAAAAGGGCATTAATCTGCATGCGAGTTCCATCTAGGCCTAACACCAGCAAACCATTTTTGCCGTTGCTTGTAATTTATTTACTTTTCGCCAAAACTTTGCTCTCTTCGGCCGCTCTCTCAACTACACTTCGACGTCGTTTGTTTGGGTCAGATTCAGACATGGACGCCGTCGACAGTTTCCTCTTCTTTGCCTTCGGAAGCATCTTTGGATAAAATAGGAGTGGTATCCCGGTAATAAATGTTATCGTTCCAATGACAAGGAATCCTACCCACCATGCCCCGATCCAGGAAGGATGGTCGCGAGACAAATTGCGATCTGGGAAGAGAAAAAGTGAGTTAAGTTAACCTTCGCTAGGAGGCCGTTGTGCCGGCTTAGGCCCATGGCCTACCACGGTATTCGAGCTTTGCTTCTCGACATTTCGTCACGATCAATACCATTGCGATGAGATGATGCACATTCGTATGCATGTTGGCCTATCAACGACTGGCATCAAGGAGTCATGAGCATCCGTCTGCAAATTAACGACGGGGACATACTCGTCCAGTACTGGATTGCTTCTTCCCAAAATCCCGATCATTAAAAAGAAGAGATTGACAAACAGGCGCCCTTTTCTTTATCACCTACCTTTGAAATCCACAGATATGTATGACACACCAGCACCAAACATAAGGCCAATCACTGGCGCTATTGACCGTAGACAGAACATTATACCTAAAGAGAAGATACGAAGAGGATATTTTGTGTTTTATGTACATGTAGTTGTTGATATTATGATATTGATATTGGATCGAATCCGTTTCAGTAATGCTAACGTCGCGAAGAAAACCTGCGATTAAAAAAAGGGGTTACTCAATCTCTATCCCTCGAGTCCGATCAGGAAACGAACCCACGGTGCCGTTCTTTCCACAAGACCAGGTTAAGACAGCCCCGCCAAATGTTACAGCGACTTCCACTACCAATACACCATCAAAAATCCTTCGATGCTTTCCTTACCGAGGTAAAAAGCTGATTGTTTCTTGCCAGCGTTGTCGTCGATATAAGCTATTCCTACTGACCAGAGTCCAGTGGCTCCACAACCACTTAGAATGGCAGCGAATATGAACATTCCGAATGCATGATCTCCGTCCACCGCTCCCACATCCGTTGCGTTCCCACATCCTGGGGTCTGAGAATGGTTTCGCAGACAGAGCATATCGTTGTTTTTTTCTTCAAAAGATTCAATCCCATTGTCATCGTACGGTGCTCCATACACGAAGAAGGGTATCGCCATGAATGTGGCAGCAGCAGACATGATGAAAGCACACCCCGCTAACACACGCGGCCGATGTGATGTGTTCAGGAAATGTCCAACGAAAATAACAGTTAACAAGAAACCTATTTCTCCTGCGCCGACAATCATACCCGAACGTTTACTTGATAAGCCAAAGTGCTTCTCAATCGTGGTGATCTGAGATACGAGATACATCGGGAACATGCCGGACATTAGTGCAAATAAGGAAAGAAAAAAAGTGAAGCACTTGATATTGAGGAAGACCTGAAGGCAGGAAGGATGACACTTGCCCAACCCACATCGAGGTGGCCTCTGGAAGACAGAAACTTCCATTGCTTTCGTCCACTAAATATTCCTGCAATGGAGAAGAGAAAGTGTTTTACAAGTTACCACTTTGCGCGGCAGGTAGTCCTATGCCACTTGCTGCATTTTGCGAAAGTGCGAAATAATATGGAAAGCGGCACGTCGTCGACGACCGAAAGTAAAATCAAGCCCGTGAACGTGTGTAATCTGTGCTTTGCACCATTGGTTGGAAACGAGATGAAGGCAGACGATCCCTACCTGATCCAATAGGACCACCGAACATAGATCAACGACACTTGTTGACGATTGGTGTTAAACTTTCTTCAGCAGAAAAACGGTGGCAAAGCTCTTCAGAATCGACGTCCAATATTTACATTGCCTTTTGTTTGCAAAGCGAAGAAGTGGGCTTGATATGGGCCTTGGTGATTTGCATTTAACCTGATTCATTGTCACGTCCGGCAAGTGAATTTGTATAGGCTGCGGTAGATAGCGTATGTAATTAACTGTGTTTAGTCGAAAAAGTGACTGACAGATTGACTGATGTTGAAATCTTTCTACTCTCATGAAAAAGAAACGAATGAGCTAGAAAGTCAGTCGTTGACAACCATGACACTATCGATGTTGAGTAGATCGTTGAGTATGACTGCTTGGTTGATAGTATTCCCATGCAGAGCCAGATTCAACGTACATGTATTAAAATTTGTATTCTAATACCGGTACGTTTTCTGAGGGTAGAATTCCAGTAATATCCATTATAGTCAGCACTACCTTTGAAAAGCTAGTGACTATCAAACGATGTTTTATGCAAACAAGCCTGAGCAGACCTTAACGTACGTTTGTTGTTTTTGGGAAAGGTCTATTCCAAGATAGCAATGTTTACAACGCGACGTCACAATGTCGCTGCCATTGGTGTGAAAGTACTCGTATACTCGTAATTCAACAAAACAGCGCCTCTCGAAATACAGTCCTAGAGTAGGTGCGCTAAGCGATAATTCGAAGGTCATCATGGAATTAATTGCAAAGGTTTCCAGGTTATAGGAAGTAATAGAGAATTTTAAGCGACCCGATCAAGTGCATTTGATCAAGTCATATGCCTACTTAATGTAACATTGACACAGTTTTCGAGATTAACCCTGGGTGCAGGACAACACAGAAGGAAAAATCGGAGTTTTCGTCAGTTGATAGTGAATGAATTCATATGGGCCTAGGCCAACGTTCCCTGTTGAATAATAGTAAAGGGAAGTCCCCAGCTTCGCCTATCTCACACCATTTCATTTGTCGTCGGACCCAACGAAATGTAGGTATGGGTTATGAACATGCATATAATGTTTATATGCACACAGAGCATGCAGGTTGCACGAAAATTCTTTTATCACGAATTGGAGACGATGTTTTGATTCCGGTGTCGCGAATAACGAGTAAACGTAACTTACCTTAGTACTTGGCACCAGCAGCAACGTCTCAACGCTGCTGGAAAAACCTGTAATACTGTGTATCCTCACAATAACATACCCAGTGGAGAACTTCAAAATAATGTGATCGCCAAACTTTTCCTCGGTGAACTATCGAAAAGTTCTACATGCATTTTATCACATGATCAGTTACGTACAGCCTTATATCATGAAGAGCTATTCGAGTCATAATCAAACTGCATACATGTATATAGGGCCAACACCGACATGACCGATAGTTACATGTATATTAAGTGCTCCCAATCAAGGCCTATCAAAATGCCATCTACGTTTGACTGCATGTCAACTATTGGACGGCCAACACGTCGTTCTTGTCCGGGCGCACCATTTCCAGACCACTACGTGGTGGCTTATGTAGCAGTAAATTATGTCCACTACCGACGTTACCTTTATCTCTGATGAGATACTTATTCGATCTTGCCGATAGATCCACAACAACGCCTCCTGATACAGAGACGCAGCTGTACGCAGTCTGTGATTCATTAAAATGATTCTACAAAAATCGCATCATTTATTGCAGCATTTATACATGTAATGGCCCATATTTTAGAACGCTCCTCAACGTAAAGGAGTTCCTCAAGGCAATTGTTCTCAGCAGGAGAACAATGGCCTTGAGGAACTCCTTTACGTTGAGGGACATTCTAAAATACGGGCCAATGAGTAGAATGCGTTGACAAATTGTAATATCTTAACTTCTTTTAACAGTTTAATGAACGAAAATCCTTCAAGCCTCATCGCACAAGAAAAGCCATACTCCTTCCAAATATTGTGTCACCCATCACTTTATGAGAAAAAGAGAAAAAGTCACCTCTACATCAACCAGATAGAAGAAAAAAACATGATTGAAAATGTTCTATTCACATCCCTACTTCCTTCTGAATCAGTATTCTTGCCATCTCCGAATCGACCATTGCCAACCAGGACCCATGTTCCCGAAGCCGTCGTATACAAGGTTAACGATGTCGTTACGCTATGCATTTTCCCAGTTTTAACGACATCGTTAAAGCGGGTGATCCACTGTCGCGATTTGGGCTTGAGACGGGGTTGCGGTCCCTTGCGATCGCCTTATATGGCAATCGAAAGTCCTTATATGGTAACCGCAAGGGAACGCAACCGCGTCTCAAGCCAAAATCGCGACAGTGGATCACCCGCTTTACCTAACGATGGCTTCGGGAACATGGCTCCTGGTCGGTCTAATGCTTTTAAAAGATCTGAAATACATGTATTGAGTTTGTGGCGTGAATCACTAGCAACATACCGGTATTACAAATTCAATCTGAGGAATACACGTGGCATGAATTGGGAACCATTGGGACGTATCTAAGGATACTTCGCATATGACGTTGACGTCACTAAGAGCAAGTTTGCCGAACGATCATGCAATGGTCATTGGCACTTCGATCGGATCTTCATCTTCAGGACTGTCCAATATTTCTTTATTTTCAATTCTTTCTGGTAGCTCGGTGAGTTCCTGTCGTTCTCCTTCCCGTCGTGCTTCTGCCTGCCCCTCGTCTCCGTGAAACACGGTATTCCTTGATAGAAACCAGCACAGGAAGTACGTTATGGGACAAATAAAATGAATGCCGAATGAAATGCCGTGGAGATTATATCGCATCTTCTCATTATCGTAGATGAGGCAAGATCCCAAATCAGCGCTCCTGCTGCAACCTGAGCTTGACGCCGGCACTAAACACAAGCTGTCTACAACAGTACCGACGAGGACGGTACAGGGAAAGACTGGAATGATGAAACGTTACTAATGACTTTGAGCATTGAATAAAATCTGACACAAAGCAATGTAGATGTACATGTAATGATGTACATGTACGTCAATCTTGTTTGTGTTCTTTCGACAGCCATGCATTTAGAGTTCCATTGACCAAGCATGAACGAACAACGGATGTCCATGATCTGCCGGTAGCCTATACGTACATGTACGTACTAATAACCTTGACCAACTACTCCCATCGTATCAGACCTTGATATTGATATTATTTACGCACATGCACGATACTACATGCATGGTTTTAACACTTTGGTGTTTCCGGGTTACTTTCTACATGTCACTCTACTTACTGCCAAGACTTACGGCGACGTTGATTATAGCAAGTGCGAGTGATTTGTCTTTCTCGTCCACGCATCTGAAAAAATGAACATTTTTACATCAGATGCATTAAAGTTTCTGATGAATAAAAGCATATGCATGATTGGTTTGGTGTGAAAAAACTTAATTGGAAAGGACTAATAAAATATGGAGATTGACCCTATATACCTGTATAATCAACTACTATTCTCAAAAAGTGAACGGCGTTTGTAAAAAAATGAAATTAAGTCTAGGCTCACAAAAATGGGTTCGGCAATTCTACGCAGGAATTAAGTCCTAACATGTAAATCTTACCTTATAGATACCATTACAAACGTAATATAGGTGCAACTGACGAAGAAACTGCAGGCTAACATAAGGACCGTATATGGCACCATCATATTGCAATCTGAGTGACACGCTCCGGCCATGGCTGCCTGGTCACCTTGTATGCATGTGCAACCTGTGTACTATATAGAGGGTGCAATGAATTTTCTGTTATTTCAAACTTTATAAAAAATTTCAAGACTAGCTACTCTATATGTTCTTCTATGTGTGCTACATGAAATACCATTGAAACACAACTTAGGTGTTTATATTTTTATTCACGTAATACATCACTCGTCATTATTTTCGTGTATTTTCACATTATTAGCCTATACCACACAGTCGTACGAGAACAATACTTACGCCAGTTTGGCTTTCTCCAAATTCACAACCTGCATAACAGGGTGAGTTATACGTAATGTTGTCCGACCCACAGACTGGTGAGTAGGGGCTTTTGTCGCACTGACAGCGGAGGTAACACGTGGCATTGGTGGGTAGCAAGAGATTTGAATTTCTACAAGAAATTATCAAAACAAGCTCGTAAATGAAAGTGACGTCGTGTCGTTCCTAACGTCACATGAAAAGAAGTTTGTCATTGGATCATTGTGTTATTCCTCCGATCACGCGCGTTATCACTTCTTTTGGGCGCAATATGATATTTGATCAAGAGTCATTTTCGTGTTTCAAAGCAATGTGACACTGAATAAATAACAGTATACTCACGAATCTGTAGCTGTGAACCCTTGGAGTTGAGTTTCTGAGCAGCCAAAAGACATGAGTCCCAGAAATGCTGCGAACACGAGTGTAACAATGACAGTCATAGCGAGGAGTATGTCATTCAACTTCATTTTCAGCCTTGCCGTCAAGAGACCACCAACGTTAATTCCTAACGCTCCGCAAAGGACAATTCCAGCTGACAAAAAAGGAAATGTTCTCTCATGCAATGTGAAACGAGGTGATTTTTTCCCTGAAACATACGCCAGCAAGTAGATGTCGGCCTACATGTACAGTACATGTATCTGATCACATTACATAGGGCACAGTGAAATACATGATGCTCTACTCATGCAATAAAGATTTGACGATGAATCTCTGAAGTGGTGCAGACTTGAATGTACAGTAAGTTTCCTTGAAGTTCGGACTCTTACAAAAAAATACTGAAAAAACTAGCCTAATGCTTTTTGGGTGGGTCAAGTTTGTAATTAGACGTAGTGTCAGTCGCAAAATCCACAAAATTGAATGAACTTGATTTTGGCTTACCAGTTATAGAATTGGCAGTAAACGTGTCGGCATGGAATTGTGTCTCTAAAGTACTTTGGCACAAAAGCCATGTACGAAACCGTTCCAGATGCGTCGAACGTGCTCGCTGTGAGTATAGTTAGGTAAATTGGATTCTTCACCAATTTCCATACACTCAAAAAGAAATCTGTAAAATGTAAGCATACATGTACATGTACATGTTTCGTCGGAACACATCAACATATTATTTATTGACAAAGTATAACCTAGTAGAAGGGATGCCTAACAAAAGATTTCCATCTGCAACAAATAGTATAGTAGTTCTTTAGGGGAGGCGAACGTTAAAATATACTAACCTTTGGCGAGTTGCTGAAATTTCTGCCTTGATGCCTGTCTTTCGCTTCGATTAGACATCTCCCGCTTAGGGTTCGACGATTTTAACTTGTCTGCTTCGTCGACCGAGAACTTCCTCTCTGCTTTCCTTGGAAGTTGATTCGGATAATATAGGAGAGGAATACATGTGACGAATTCTGCGATTCCAATAGTGAGGAAGCCAAGCCACCATGCCCCGATCCAGGATGGGTGATCTGGAGTCAGGCTGTAATCTGAATATACGACAAAAATACAGTGTGTGGATGTCCTGATCATTCACTATCCGTGCAAAGACAACATGACAGGGGAATTCTTTCCCCTCGCGTCATTTCTGCATAACTTGTGTTTAGGCAAATTTTTAATGTGACCATACACGTGCCCGCTTTTACGGTCCACGTTCAAAGAACATACATTTATCCTTCAGTATTTTTTAACCTTTCACATAACTGGTAACCAGGACCTACCTTCAAGATCCAAGGTAATATACGAAACCCCAGCTCCGAGCATTAGGCCTGATACTGGGGATAGCCATCGTAGGGCCATTACTATTCCTAGAAATAAAGGGTGACAGTGACATTATGTAGTTAAGTTCAAATTGAGTTTTTGACATTATGTAGTTAAGTTCAAATTGAGTTTTAGATGAAATCTAGAGAGTGGTTCACTCCCAATGAAAAATGGCCAATCAAGCTAAAACGAGGATCGTTGGTAATGGACAATGCCCTATATGTCTGCGAAAACGATAGCATCGAAGTTTCATCAGTGGAACATTGATGTATTTTTCTGATTACATTTACCAAATTTAACCTACTTCAATCAGCACTTGATTACGCTTAAAAGTAAACAATACATGTATGAAACAGAAGTGCCACAGCTGGTTTCAGAATTGGACATGAAAATTTCATGAATGAGATTGTCGTTGAACAAAACAGTTGCTGGTCGCCGATGTTGTTTGGTTAATCACGTTTTTCCAGAGTCACAATTTAAAATCAAACTCTTGTTTTCCCAGTATGATACTGTATGTGTATACATGTAGTGCCGAAGATTACCATGTAGGCCTACATGTATGACATACGTGTCTTGCTATATACTATGCATTCGGATATCTAGTCTTCACAGTTGACACATCTGGCTCGTCGTCTTATAAGACAATAATGAACGAGTCAGGATACGTAGAGTTTTGTTCCGAGTTCCACACCCGGGTTGCATAATGCATTCGACACGCAAGAGGTCAGTTGGCCAGGATTAATCTGTGGTGGTTTGGCCCGATCATTCCTCGACCAATAGATGAAACGACAAATGAACATACATGTACAACGCAACAACAATGTGTAAGCTTAAACGAATAAATGTCATAAAATAAATATCCTTAGCAATACCTACCGATGTACAGAGCTGATGCTTTCTTATCTGCATTATCGTCTATGAAAGCGATTCCTATGGTCCACAGACCCGTCGCCCCACAACCATTCAAGACAGAAGCAAACATTAATATTGCAAATGCCATATCTTCGTGGCCAACTCCTTCGACACTTGATGATGAATTTTCACAACTTGATGAGGGACTTTGGTTTCTTTGGCAGAGCATGTTACTATTCTCATCGATTGTTATTATACCGGCTGCCGATGACTTCTGCGGACTCCCGTATATGAAAAAAGGTGAAGCCATAAGAATTGTCGAGATTGCTTTGATGAAGGCACAGAAAGCCAACGCCCGAGGGCGATGTGAAGAGTTTAGGAAATGGCCGACAATGACGACTGACACTAGGAACCCGATTTCGCTGGCGCTGGCGATAGTGCCTGAGCGCTGGCTGGTCATCCCGAAATATTTTTCCATCGTTGTCAGCTGTNTTCAAACTTACCCCATTCTGACGTATCCGACCGTTTGGCCGATGGGAGCCTCGACCACTACCTCCATTGCACATGGGCCTGTCTTCGTTGCGCACCAACAGCATCCGTAGCAGCATTTGAACTCACGCGTGAATCGAGCAACAGCCTATAAAAAGGTCCCGGATATGAAAACCGGGAGATCATTACAATTATCAAAGTCTGTACAGTAAACGACGAGCAATGCTTTTTTTCACGTCGCTTCCAGTAGCCTATAAATGGCAAAGGCCAATGCCGGTGTAAAGGGAAAGAATGTCCCCAGGAAAAACTGTCCCAGGAACAAAAGATCCTTTTGTTACATTCTAATCTCTGGGGATTGGTTTTCTATAGTCATGCCGCTTATTCCGTCATTCAACAATAGAAGTGGACACTTTTTACAAGGGGACACTATGTACCGTTACACCGGCAGGGCTCAGATGTAAAGGACATTTTAATTATAAGATTCGCATTCGTACCCTGCCAGTGTTGTCGACTATGTCGATTTTAAAACCTCGTTGGCTTCCGCAACACAACCGCATGCAGACTTCAGAGTCTGAAAAAGAAAATAGAATTACACCCCTCCGGTGATTTCCGACGATTTATCAGTCGCGAGAATTTCCGGGATTTTATGACGATTCCCCAAAATAAAAATAGACCTGCTATAGACTGTTTAGGCCTATCTTCTTACTGATTAAAATGTCAAAGAAAAATACCTTCTGCAGCGAAGTAGACCTGCTGTCCCATAGAATTTTTGATGACATATTTGTTATTACAATGGAATCCAGTCAAAACTGAAATGGAGAGACAGATACATGTAACACATCATGACGTAATAGACAACGGCAGGTCATTGACTCCATCATTTTACTGGACATGCAACATGGTTGGTCGAAACCAATGTTAATTCTCTTGATCGTCCGAGAGTGGTTGCCAAGGGCGACAGGTGATCAAAAGCAAAAATATTTTGATAATTCATACTACATGTATGTACATGTACATGTATTTGGTATATGACTCGAAGGCGGTGACGTATAACGAGTAGATTAATGCATGATTTTATCTGCTCAATGGATTATGTTTACTATCTATATTTCAAACATCCCAAGTTCTAACTCGCCTCATATTTTAAGAAAATAACAGCTATCAACCACAATATTGCTTTGACTTCAGCAAACGCCATGAGTCAATATTTGGGTTTGTTTGTTTGTTTGTTTTCGTTTGTTACGCACAATCTTTGACGGTTTGACTAGGCTTATCTCATTCGTTTTTCTTCCCAATACGGTAAATTCGTACACCATTTAGCTCATGCCTCGATCGATTCAGACGTACATGTAGTTGCATTGCATGGTCATACGTACATCACGCATACATGTATCATGAGCTTTTATGGTAGCTCCATCCATGGATGAAATCATTGAATTTTTAATCGAAGTTGCATGCATTAGTTTTTCACACAACCTGTCATTTCCTGATTTTGAAACACACTGGTGTAACTGGAATTATAGTCCTAGGATGCAAATACGAGTTACAATAGTCTGCTATTTTATGGTTAATATACATGTATTCGAATGGTCATCGTTTCTAACCCACATTCTAATCCCTCGTTGAGCAAGAAAATGGGACTTTGATTTCAGGGGACTTAGATTCTGTCAAGTGGGGCCTGAATGGTAGAAAACCAATCCGGAATGGTAAACCATCACCCGTTAGTCACTCTTCGCACAAATCTGTTGTAGCCTACCTTCGAGGAGTTCGACTTGCTGGTGGATAAGAACCTGGTCGATCTGGGCAAGGTACTCAAGACCCGGCGGTGGTGCTCCAGCTGGACTGTTATGTTTGGCCGTAGGGCCTAAAATAAAAAGTGGAGAGAAACATTTTTTTTGCATTAGACTAGAAATGCCTAGAATCATGAAAACTAACCGTGGTCGTTTACGATAGCTGTTGTCCAGTATCTAATTTTGTAAAAAACTCACTACAATATCCTGAAAGAGGGAACTCCGTTAGAACTCTATTAACCCTGGTGTTTCGTACATGTAGTTGTGGGGTGAGGTCATTTTTGGCCAGACCATACGCTGTTGTGTGTGGGTGTATCAACAACTCTGGTCCACGATGACCCCAAAGAAGCGTTAACTTCTAATTTTGTAAAAAAAACTGGACGTTGAAGTGAAAATCTATAAGCTACTCGGCGTTTGTTTCATAACTGTTTACAAACTAATAGGTGGTATTTTGACTTCAAATGCGAACTGCTTTTTACCCTACCTGGTTGCATTTCCACGGGCTGAACGCTCATTTCGGTTCGGTAATGCACGGAGCTGGAGAGAAAAATGAATGTCCTGTGCGAAAAACGCTAGTTGCCTCGGTTTTCTGAACTATGGAAACAATATCGATTCTTCGATAATCAGCTCACTTCCACTCAGCCATGTCTCGGTTAACTAGTTTGGTATGTACGTGTTGACAGAAGGTTATGCAAGTGATTTGTGTATATACATGCATGTCCATATAGCAAGGCCTATTGGCTACGCAGTGTGTGGGGCTAACAGCGACCTGAACAATATAATGCATGATATTAATTGCCAACTGCTTTTGAAGATTATTGAACCGTGATTGATAAATTCAAACCATTCCTTGGCACATATATACCATACACCTGGCATTGAGAACTTCTCGTCCTACATGTATCTATTGCTCTTTCAGAACTTCTTCGAGTGTAGGCCAGTAGGCCTCGGTCAGAAATTGCTCTTTGGACGACAATGGAGGTATAATACATGTAAAGATATACCTCCATGGGACGAAAAAGTGATAGGCCTACATGTAAAATTGTCTTATTTTTATGTATACATGCTAGCCTTTTTACCACGTTGTCTTTACTCAGGATAGTAGGGAAATACATTTTGATTTGATTTGAAAAATTCAGGCGATGCGTCCATTTCTAATAGGCCTCACCATGGATTTCATGCAGAATACCTCTTGTATATGGGCATTGGCGTCCTTCGAATGTGGAATGGAACAGAATAGAAAGGTATTTCGGAATAACTCCTCCCAATTAAAGAAATTCATTTCAGCACTAAATTGATGCCCACAGATGGATATGAACAAAGAGATTTTTGTTGAAATGAACGTTCCTCTTACAGTTCAAAGAGACTACGTCGTAGTATGTCCGGTTATCTATGTTCTGTTCAGATGTCGCTGGTTGCGATGTTCTGTTTCAATCGACATTCAAACTTCACTGGTTTCTGCGTCAGGCAGGACATAGTATATTACATAAATTCACATAGCCTACAATGTACATTCTCCTTAGTAGCTCACTGAAGTCCAGAGATTAGTCTAAAATGCCAATGAGATGAGATTCATGCTTGACTTACTGGAGAATTTGAGTGCCCCTTAGTACAAAGAAGAAGGGTAATGTCCCGTGGTCGGGCTTCATTGCATGACCCATCAGGTTAATGACAGTGAAGAGACCAGTCATTTATTGACCGTTGATTCATCACGTGACTGACGTTCTTACGGTCTATTATGAAGGGAGTAGTTTGCCTTTTTGATTGTATCGAGGTCTTTACACAAGCGACTGCATGTTGAAGTAATTGGCTATTTGGCGATTTTTTATCCTCGAGATCGGAAGGTTGGTGATGTGGCCTCGCGGCTGGCAGGGGTGAGAATTGGAGCTGTGGCTAATCAAGTTAGGTTTAACCAAGCCAAATACATGTATACGTGGATTTCTCACGTCCTGCATCTTTGGCCCTCGTATTTGCTGGACAGCCAACTTGTTGTGTAACTACGTACGCAACCGGTGAAGGCCTGTCTTCACCATCAACATTTCCCAAACATTTCTAAAAAGATTGAGTTGCAGCAAATCTGCAACAACTTTGTTTGGAGATTGTTGCACAGTGTGGACAGGACTTGCAACAATTCAAAACATCTTTTGAATATGTTTTAGAAATGTTGCAGAAGAATTCTCATGACATTCTTCTGCAACACTTCTAAAACATTTTCCAAACAAGTTATGAACTGTTGCAAGCAAATTTAGGCCCTAGGGCTTCGTATGTGTCGTCGTTCAGCATGCCAAGTAGCCTACATGTGGAGGCTATGATCAATCCTCCTCCTTGGTGGGATCCGGTGAGATAGAGATAGCATTATTGTCGATGAAGCCCATCTTTAAGGTGCTCTAGTTCGAATTGTAAACATTACGGTGTGTCACCTATTGTCAACTTCTGGTACTAACAAATCAGATAACAAATCGAATTAAATCTCGCCTTTCACAACTTTTTGTTTGTTTTTGAGCGTAAAATCATAAATATATTTCAGTTACAAGAATATTTATCAAGATACATAATGTAGATATAAAAATAGATAACATTAATGTTTTGGTATACACGGTGCTGCCACCTCTCTGAGGAAAAATAACTATTATAATCAACCACGTAAATAAACAAACCGTAATGTTTACAATTCGAACTAGAGCACCTTTACTGTCTTGAATGAAAGAGATGGCTCACTTACCAACCAACGGTAAAAAATCTAAACTTTGTCACACGCTGAGAAAAGACTCCCTGAGAGATTAAGGCGTTCACTAGGCTTAATTGAAACAAGAATCAAGGTATTATTGGCTTTTGAACTAATCAAAACATCCTGTGTTTTAGACCAACGGAACCTTGAGGTGTTTAATTGCATTCTTTCCAGCCCTCACTCACAGCAGCTTTCAAGGTTCACCTGCCACTTGCTGGAACCAACCCGGGCCATAATGCACCATCATTTAAATCAGGAATGTTTATTTTACCAACGGGAACATCCAGGTATGCTTCCCACCGGATGATTGCTTCCATTCAACATTCTTTAGGATCGATCAGTAAATTCCACACCCTAGATTCCTATATCAGCGGCGGATGTAGGAATGATTCTTTTTCTGGCATATATGATACATCTCTGTTGATACTTAATAGAGTTTTTTCAAGGTATGAGGTTATCGCGAAGCCACACCGACATTCCTTGGGTCTCATACGAAAAAAGTGGTTTCAGTGAGTGAACTGCTGACAAGTTCGGTTGAATAGGACAAGGATGCAGTTTATGTACTAGGTATCTTATAGACAAAGTTATACCGGAAGTCCTCTGTGGGTGTAGACGTGTACGGCAGGCGGCAACAACAAGGCACTGAGTGGGACGGGGTGTACGGAGAAAAAAGAAAAAAATACCATACCATAACATGTATCAATTCTTTATTGACCTGATCATGAGTAATATAAAAGAATCAGCCTCTTAAATGTATCAATGATGTCACTGTTACATTATATAATTTAATAATACAGAACAATCACAACCAGAATCGTGTACGTGTACTGAGTATACTTACATACTGAAATATCAGACCCACGACTGTACAACTACATGTATGCAGAGCACATGTTTTCCCTTGAAATATACATAGTCCACCAGGATGTGTTTCTTTCTCTCTAACTTTCTAATTATGACATTTTAAGGTTCACACAACATACGAACATCGTCCCTCTTGAAAAGATATCGTTTTGGGTTCTTTTGGGGAAGAAAATCTTCTATTGACGAAACCTATCACAAAACCCTGTGAATGGTAAATCGTAACTTTCTTTTTTTTCGGTGGAACATAGCCGTCTGAAAAAACATGATACCGGTACTAAAAATGTCAGATTTGATTTAAGTGGATGTTCGATATTGCCCTCAAAGCATCTGATTTTTCTCGCCATCGGGGATGCCTGGATAAGCCTACGGTGCATGGTTACCTGGAGCCATACTGTACGTTATCCTGTTAGATCGGTTTGATTGGTTTAATTTCCAGAGGAATTTATAAAGAATTTACCGTTATCATGATCCACATTGAGGAGAAGTATTCTTCAGGAGAAACAATGCAATGGTCGACTAAACGTAGGTAGATACACGACTTCGTATGCAAGAGGAAAATGAAGTTAGTCGAATTTTTCCCAACTTTGTCTCTATCAGTTAATATTGTGTATCTACTGTGATGTATCAGGCACCCCAGCAACAGGAATGGGACCTTTATTTCAAAGTTAGTCTCTTCAGACCGATGTAACGTTCACACCCTCCTAGATTACGTATGTTTATTTCAGATACGCTTCAGTAAACTCGCATGCAGATCCTCTCAAACTGCCCTCAATGCGATTGCAACACACAGGGTTTCATTGCGTGTTAAGAGGGGTCAATGTGGCACCTTATATCACGTATTAAGGTTTTAATGCAAATTGAATACAGTTTCAAAAAGTGTGAACACAGCATGAGATCCGTGGCAGTACTGTTATCACCAAGGTTCGTTCACGAACGACCGCCTTGGAGTTGATTGGACTGCATCACACCAAAGGCTTAAGCCCTAAACAGGATTAAAAAAACCACATCCCCGTTGCTAAGGATATTACCATTCTTTGGTCTGCGTTCTTTTATGTTCACCCACCTGTTGATTGTACCACACAAGCCTATTAGCATGCACAGATACGATCACAGGCTTGTCACCTCAAAAGAAGGACAATTAGGAAGATATGGTTGGCAGAAGCCTTGAACATAGATGTGTCAATAAGTCAGTTTAGGTGAGATTTGTCGGAGGCAGTGGCGGAAGCGTGGGTTTGGCTACCTAAACTGACAGATTTTAGAATCTACCCTTTTAATCCGATGTGGGATGAATAATGTGAACTTTTGAACAGCCGCACCAATGAAGGTATAGATCGGAGTAATGCCGCAGGAGAGAACCAACTTTCATCAATATACATATACATACAGAGGTAGGGGAAACGATATAAAGAACTCCATCTAAGGTTGATTATTTTTAATTGTTCTTGGACCACGAACTGGAGCTGCACCAAAGTTACAGGTGGCCTACTACTGCAGTTCAGTTTGATATCGATATCCTTTGCCTTTTTTATACAGTAAGTTACAAGGATGCAAAAAAGCCACAGATTCCTCACAACCAATTAATCATGGAGACCTCACCTAGTCCAGTTACCTGTACACTGTCGTCTTCATTTTCCTTTTATGACATATCGGTCGAAAATGATACGAGTATAATAAAAGAGAACGATGTATCTCAATATGAGACTGTCATAAGAAACGTATAAAAATAATACTTTCTTTAGCACATGATTAGTAAACGCTGGGTTATTGTGATATTGATACATACATTTTATCGGAAGGGAGAAAGCTATAGAAAGCAGAAGAATAGAAAAAAGACATTGATATTAACATGATATGACAAGATTGGTGTTAGAGTGTGTACTTTACCGAATCTTACGGATTATGTATACACTTTATAATGAAGCATAAAAAGCGCACATGATGACATTATATACAGTACATGTAGTACATTTCCATAAACAAATCTCCAAAGCAGCTGCTTCGGTCGTCCAAATTTCGAACTGCTCTTTTGATAGTACTTCTTTTTCACTTTAGGTGCATGTTGACTCGCTTTGTCTTACCTGAGCGAGATGTTCAGAAATAATCGTACGGGGAACATCATTGGACCATCCTGTAAAATGCCCGTGGGTATGATATGTCTTCCTAAAAGGTGTTACAAACTGTGGTGGATTTAGGGGGAGTGGAACGCTCCCCCCCC
>NMRB01000123.1:620180-650797 GCA_002633025.1 Notospermus geniculatus | reverse complement strand
TAAAAGACCCCACACAGGTGGACAGTAGCCTGTCGTGGACTCCATACCTCCGGCAAAAACCCAAGAGGGTTACGACGCCGGTAATGATATGATGGTAATTTAGAGACTCAAATTGTCACATGATACACTGTCCTCTGTATAGTGTGTTGCCATGAATTATCGCTGGATGACACATGTCCAAAACAGATTCCAATTACATGGTGTCATTTTTGTTGCCGAAGCTGAGAATGCCACTATTCACAAAGTTGGATATCAAAGCCAACATTTGTACAAAGAATTAGAGTGGTTCAGGATATCTGCTTGGAAATTGCAGTTTGAAACGGTAAATTTCCAAAGGAGTCAGCTCATTTGCTGATGATACTCAGCGTCACTCATGTCATTGACGCCATGTGCAATAACAATACCAATGATGGCGTCGGAACATGGCCATCAGTTGTGTGAACTTTGCAAAACCATGCCTGTTTTTCGGTGGCTGCATCCGTGAAAAGTAGTTTGCTGAGGGGATGAAATACCATGCTATTTAAATGCTATGTTTATTCAGGATCATGAATGTGTGTGCCATTCAGCCGGTGTCGTGTCAAGTGAAGAAAAAATCTATGCACTTCATGACACGGTCTCGTAAAAAATCGGCCAGACTTGTAAACTTTGGCGATAATTTTGCATCATGTACTATAAAGACTGTAGTGATCAAACTTAATTCCTGCCTATTTTTTCAGGGCGACATCCGCAATTATGATGATGTGAAAAAAGCTTGTGAAAAAGCCGATATTGTGTATCACTTGGCGTCTTATGGAATGTCTGGACGTGAACAGGTGAGAATCGCTGTGGGAATACCAAGTAATAGGACAACGTAGGGTAGACAAATCCCAAATTGACGAAAACGAGAAAGATCTGCGCACTTCCACCGAAATCTTAAACAGAACCTCGGCTTGAAACTGATGACGTGACGCAGAGAACTCAACGACAGTGACTTCGACGATGTTGCGTCAGAGTCGACCATTGCTGAAACATGGATTGCGTCACATCAGCTGGTTTCAGGTCGAGGTAATAGGTTGTGTTTACAATTTCGGCGAAAGTGCACAGATCTGGGAATTTGGGATTTGTGTATAAGTTAGTTCATGTCAGATATCTTGTCAGTAGAGTAATGTCTACTGATGTTCGTTAGATATGCAACGAGTGCGAGACATCAGTCTATGAATATCTGCCGCATATCAGTCTACCTTACTCTCCTATCTCTTCCTCATCTGTACATTTCTCAAATGACTGGGATTCCTTTACGTGCCCGTCACTTTCTCTTATAAGTGGGTTCACCCATAATAGGGAGGTTGAAATCAGCGACTTATCACGGATCCTTATACGTACGGTACATATACTGCTCGAAATGCACATGAAATTTGTCCTTGTTCAAGCCACAAATTAAGCAGCCTGTCAAGGACATTGTCAGACACGAAACTGTGGTTTGTCAGGTGCCACTATTAACTTAGTGCCTGAGGAGCCCGGTGGTGTAGTGGTTCGGGTCTCCGACTAGTGGTCAGAGGATCCCGGGTTCGAATCCCACTGGGCGTGAGACTTTGGGCAAGTCTCTTTGCCTCACTGGCCTCTCTCCACCCAGGTGTATAAATGGGTACTGGTCAGAAATGCTCGATTGTGGCGCTGAATGAGCAGGTCATCTGAGTTCTACTGAAAGGTTTCAGGACAGACTGGGGTTAAAGCGTAAAGTCGGATGAGGACCTCTACCGTAGTTGATATCAGACTATGAACCCAATACTTTAACTTTAAACTTTTGCCTGTCTTGATGACAGGCACAAATTACAGGGTTTTTACTGCAATAATCCATACAAGGCAGGCACTAAATCTGTGGCAGACACCAAAATTAACTGGTCTGCTACTTTTGTCAGATGCCTTTCAAAAACATTACTTTGAGGCTTGCTCGTTGTACAGAATTAGATCCGTATACATGTATAAGGATCCGTGATAAGTCGTTGATCTCAACCTCCCTATTGATGGCAAAAGTTTCTGATTCAGTCATGAATTTGTGCCTCTTTCTTGCCACATCATGCCATGCCACAACCAGAAGTTATTTCACCCTTGAAACTTACTTTGATGTTGACGTTAAAAAACGGGCATCTTTTTTCCACATATACATTTGTCTTCATTCGTTCCCTCTTGTGTGCTTAGCTTTTCCAGTTTTTCATGCAGTTTTTCTTCTACATCCACATATTATGCATCCCTGTAAAACAATGGGCAGGGGTACATACCATATCAGAACTGGGCAGCTGCTGTTCAACAAACATTAGGTGAAACCTCATTTCCCAAGAGCCTCTTGGAGTTAATGGTCCCAAAGCTGAAGGAATTATGGATAAAATAAAACTTTTCCAGTATCCAGTTGAATCATACATCTTGATTATGATAATCATTTCCCTGCATCGCTAATTAGACGGCATCGATTCTGACCCAATAGAACCAGTGTTTGTTTAAAATTGAAATTTCTTGGCCCCTTTTGCTCTCAATTCATCCCTCTCCGTATTTGGACCTCTTTTCGCTGCTCTATTCTTTGTTACAAATTCAACTTCTCATATCTCTTGTTTTCTGATTTATTCATTACCGGTAGTTAGTAGGTGCGGATCCTGGATTTTTGGCAGAGGGGGTTAGGGCCACCGAAGGCGGTCGTTGCAAGCGAGTGCCGAAGGTGTCCTTGCCGATGGGGGTGCAAGGAGCCTCCCCCAGAAAATTTTGGAATCTAGGAGGCCGTAGACGCGATATCCTGACATCTCAGTATCAAAACAGCAGCTTTATTTTTACGTTTTTCGGCTTATTGTCACAAATTATTGAAGAAAAAAAATTGCTGGTGGAGAGTGAGGGGGTCACGACCACCAACCCCCCTCTGGATCCGTGCCTGGTTTGACTCTTCTCTTTCCCCTGGACTCAATTCCCAACACATGTAAACTTGTGTTCTGCACCGTTCATGTCATTTCTTTCGCACTGTATTGCACTCACCTTTTGTCCTGCTGTTTCATCACACCGTCGTGAAATCGTCTCTGTAGTATCATCACAAACTCTTCAGAACCTTCCTATGCTGTTTTATTGGTCGTTGGAGGGCGTCATATTTCAATGGTCAGTCTCAAGGCGAGAACAGATGTACTTCACGAGTGTCATTACTTACGGAATGTACTTGTAAACGGAGTGTTGTCTGTCATTATCAGTTTTTTCGCAGCGATGTATCACTTATCAGCTAAGGCCAACCCAATTTGTTGTATATTACATTCAGCAGATATTTCAGCGGATTCCTGAGCGCTCTGACCGTGAATAACAGCAAAATGATGACTTGTGCAAGATTGCTCCTAAAATTTTTACCGGGTGTACCATTCTTTTTAAAAGATTTTGAAAATGAAACTGTGCATAAAATGTAAGCATAACGAAAAATACCGTTGTAAGACATTTACTAGTTCCTAACGAATATTCAGGATACCTTGATGGTCTAATAGTTTTGAAATTGACTGTAGTGCGATGAATCGATCCAGCCAAAAATAACAGAATTCAACTGTTGATTTATTGAAATAACGTGACAAAAAAAATAAGTACTGGTAATATTAATTGTAACCATTGATATGTAGACACATGTTTATTTCAATGGTTCTAAGAACGAATTTTACGAAATCGACGTGATATGTACCAATACCTTTCTGTGTGAATGTGACAGCTGCGCAGATCATAGGAAAATCAGACTTACCCTTCACGTTGGCGTGTGTACATTTCTTACCCCCATTTTGGAGAGTGCGGGATATTCCGTACTTACAAGTCTGTTGACATATATTTAGTGAAGTATCCATCGGTAATGTTTATTCATATTTATATCCATTTCTGAGTCACTTTATGCAAAAAGATACCTGTAAAGAGATATGTAAGAAATGCATTATGAATGTGTTGAATAAAGTATGTTTGACAAACTTATTGGTTTTAGTAGACTGCTCTGACCATGAATTTTCCTTGCATTTAAAACATCCATGTACTTCTTGATGATGCTCAGTCCCACGATGAATTAGGAAGTTGGTTTAGAATAATAGGGAGGTTCTGCAAGCTTACGTTTTACATTACGATTACAATTTGAAAACGTCATGACGTCAGCTCTGGATTTTTTACGAGCGAATTGCTTGCTATACATAAGACACTTACGATTTAATCAAAGCCAAATATTTCTTTTCTTTATCCAAAAATTCGCTTGCAATTTAAGACATTCATAAATGGGTGTATTTTGCACTTGCAGTAAAAATGACAAGAAGTATGCTTGGCACATCTGCCCTGGAGCGCTTGCCAAACATGGGATACATTGACCCTCTTTCATGTGGCATGGGAAGCTTCAAGTCAAATGATGACGCCATCGCGTCACGTTCTTTCTTGACATAAGGCTTGACGTAATGACGCCGTCAAATCGTAATCGTAAATGTAAAACATAAGCTTACACAACCTCCCTATTGTTTGAACTTCTGAAAGAAACATGTGTAGGGCCTATATATCGGTAGTCTCAGCAAATGTGTTCTGCATCATGCTTATTTGAAAGTCCCTTCCCCTGCGCTGTTTTTGCTAATAATGGGTTAACTTTGGTTATCAAATTATACATGTAATTCATCATTGGCCCCTTGATGCTCTCAATATGTATATGATCATATGAGTGCTACTGCGTCCTCCATCTGTTAGTATTAGTCAGAGAGGTGGGTTTTGTGAGGCAAGTTATCTGGTAAAGGTTCGTTTCCTTGATTTAGGCCTACAGCGAATATTCTGATTACTTCCATGGATGTTCCAAGTAATATGCATAATGCAGTCATTTGGTTGGTTGTCCTTGTGCATTTCTTCTTTTCCATATTTCAAATAAAGGGGTTATTTCCAATTTAGAGTGAAGTCAGTGAGGCCCATGTACCTTTAAGTTTAGATTAGGGGCCGTCTCAAAATTGTTTTGATGCCAAAAAAGACGAAGTGACTTCGTGTGGGGGGAGGGGGTTCTCGATTTGGGGAAGCCCACTTTATCGTTTTTGAAAAAATTGGCATCACTCTTTTTTACAGGAGAATGACTTTTATATGCAGTCTTCACAAAGGAACAAGGTTCTGGCTACATGGGCCTACTATGGACTGTATAAACTTCCCACTTGTGATGAAGCCAATGTCAAGTGCCGACTTCATCTTTTCAAGGGGAGGAAGGGGTCAGGGAAAAGACGAAGTCACTTCGTCTTTTTTGGCATCAATGTAATTTTGAGACGACCCATTACATTGAGAGTCATTGAAAGGTCAAATAAATTACTCCAACGAACCGATTCTCTAGCATTAGTAACCTTGTTGGGGTCGTTACCATGGTTTGACCCCCATGGAAAATGTTCTTTCCCTCACATCGTCAACAAAATATTATGTTAAATATATGACATATCCGATTAACGATAATACCACTTTAGCACTTCTAGACTTAGAATATGTTCTCTTTCATTCAGGCAGAAAAAAACATAAAAAAGATGAATCAGCCATTCAACAAGTGAAACTTTCTCCTCTTCTAAGGTCAAACCATCAAATGCAACAAGTTACAAAAGTTTGAAATCGATTGGTGAATTCTCTGTGGGAGTTCGTAAGCTGGTTTCTGATTGGTCCAAGTACGACTAAGTTTTAAAGACAATGGAATAATTTGTTGTGCTGACAATTGATGGACTTATCTCCTTCCTGCACGTATCATCTCCATCAACAAGTGTCCCTGGCCGCACATGGTATGAGAAAATGCTCGTCCAACCGACATTATCTGATAATCCTTAGCGTGCCCTCAAATGCAACAGGTTGCATTGGGCAGGGCATCATCTGCTGGTGTACCAGGATGTAGCCTGGTCCCTGGGGAACGGGTCTTATGTTTGAATAGAATATTTTTTTTAGAAGTAACGTGTCATTCTAAGAGAATTTTTATCCATTTTGAAATTGAAATGCTGGAATCTCATAAAGCAGCATGACTGGGTGTAGCCCTGACAGCCTAGTGGTTATCACGTCCGCTTAGCGAGCCGCAGGTCCTGGGTTCGAGTCCAGCCCAGGCCGTATGGGATTTCGTTCCCGGCTCTTCAGTCCATCGCATGGGACAGTAAGCCGTGGTGCCTTGTACCTTGTGTCTTTGCAAGGGCAAGTACCGGTAAAATACCCGTCCAAGTGAGGAACATGAGTATAGCTTGTGATGGCCTCCTCTGTACTTACCAGGGCCAATAATGCTGTAGCATCGGCCCTAACGGAAAAATGAAATACAAATACAAATACTGGATGTAGTACAACATGTGTTTCCAATCAGCAAAAGGATTGCTATCCAATCAAGGGATCATCCAATAGTGTATTCTTTCACTTGTTTCAGAATCGCTGCCATAAGATCCAAACGAGCGCTTTTCCTATGACACATGTCTTCCTGGTTTCTTGCATTTGGCCTCATCTGCAATTCCTTGAGTAGGTAATGGATAAATTAATAGACCACTGCAGCAAACTCTCCCATATTCATTAAACTATTCCCCATGTATCAACTGGGTGTGTTTTAACTCCATCTTCGATGGCAGTTCTCAGGGAGTAAATCTCATTTCTTGTAAGCTAGGAAGTCTTTGGAAATAACCCTTTTTGAACGAAAGACACATCTTGGTGGTGACAGATATCCAGACAGTGATGAACGAAGCAACAACTTTATAAAACAAGGACAGGGAGAGCGAAATGCTGGGACCAATTATGTATGGTTTCAAATCCGTTTGCAGGTGCGGATCCACACCGGCGCACGCCCCCTTTCGGCCAACAAATCTGTAAAATCGACCGTGAAATTCTGAAATTTGGTGCAAGTCATTGAAATTCACTGCAGATTTCAATGTTTTGAAATTGTTTTGAAATTGTGGATCCACCCCTGGTTTGGGTGTGCGTTCAAATCGAGGACTGTCCCAATGTGACACCAGAGGCATCTGAGTGGCTCCCCCAGATTTAGTGGCATATTCTATGCATGCTTTATGCACTGGCACGTGTGCATGGTGCTGCAACATTGACAGAAACCATCAAATCTACATGAAAATTGTGCCATCAGAAAAGTCACAAAATCCTCCACAAAGATTACATAAAATATGTCTTTATTGAAAAATTTAATCAAAGAAATCTTCAAGATGACTTGATTGAATATTATTGGATTAAAATCTCTCTGCTAAAATTTACAATATATTTTCATCCCCCTTTGAAAATATGACTTAAAGAATTAACGTTCACTGTGGAGATACAAGGCTAGAAAAGTCCATGCTTTTTTACAGTGAAGTGTAAAACACAACCTTCCAGGGTGTTTAACAGTGTCATTTTGCCGTTCTGATCATACATTTATATTGATAATCCAGATTAACTGTCATATGAATGACCGTGGTGAATGTATGAATTCTCCTAATGACACTAATGGGGCACGAAAAAGCATTTAACTGCTCTCTTGGGGTTCGCTGTAAACATGTGTGTTAGCATGCGGCTGATGTCTGAAGCTACTTTCGAAATTAAAATGACATAAAGTGTAATCGATGGAACATATTTGTTAATTACATGTGTTCGTTTTAACGGATCTAGTCATAATCTAAATGGTTGTGCCACTTGAGTCCTATTATCTTAGGAAGGCTGCACCTGATTTTCATGGAAATTGTGAAAGTGGATGGTCCCTGCGATTCTGAAGGGAGTTCTTCAGAGGGTGTTTTGGCCTGCAGAACTGAGAATTTTCAGTTGTTTTTACTTCTTGTTGTTTTTTACTGCATCAGAAGACAGCTTTCCGCTCCCAAATATCATTTACGAAATGCTCTTGCCGCATTCGTACCAGAAAACGAATTGATATTTTTTGTTGACCGTGGCTAACAGATCTGTCATTCTCCATCGGCTGAGTGTTTCCTGTGTGATGCATTAGCTGCGAGAAAGAAGCAAATATGTTGACAAAGCTTTTGTGACAATGCAACATGTGCCATGGCGGAATTACTGATACCAATGTCATTAGCTGCATGTTTAACATCATAAATTGTTGTATTTGTGGACATTTCTGGATTGGCATGTTTTTCGCATACTCTCGTTGTGCAAGAATTTGGGAACATCTCAAAAGTACAGAAGGAAATCATGCGGGGTGCACGCAATTGTTGGAATGTAGGAATCTCACTTACTGATTTTGTGGTTTCGCACTGCAGTTGAAAATCTTCGTCATCCTCTTTCTGATTCGCAATGATTTCTGAGATGGTCCCCCATTCCGTATCTTCCATGAGATAATTGCTTGGTTTCTCAGCCAAACGTTTTTTTGCTCATTGTTAACTTTAACACTCCTACACTTTCAGCATCAAATGGATTGATATTTTTCCGTTCGCGGATGATAAACTGCTGCTAATCTGTCATTCTTTGGACAATGTTCGGCTGCATATTTGCCAAGCTGTTGTGCTCGATGCATTTGCTGCTAGAAAGAAGCCACTCTGTTGACACAGCTTTTGTGACCGTGCAACATGCGCAATAGCGAGATATTACCAGCTGCATGTTTTACATGTTGAACATGTATACATTGTGGCATTATGCAAACTTCAGTAGTGATTTAACGTTATGGTGGAGTTTGCAAAGCAATCGTAAAAATGCGACATGCGCAATGTCATGGGAAGAGTAAAGAAGAAACTGAATCCATGTACTTTGAAAAAGAAGGTTCAGGACATTTATTGAAACTCTGGTATTGTTCATTTCAGCGGTGAGAGTCTTTCGTCTGAAAATTGTCAGTGTCACCTGTTGCAAATGCTGTTGCTGGAACGGACAACGATTTGCAGTTTTCCCCTTGCATTCACAGGAGTAGCGCAGCGGTGCTCATTTCCTCAAATCAGCCATCATCTCTCAGGTGCGATTCCAGGGGTTCGGGGGTCGTGACCTCCCTGCTCTCCACACCAATTTTGTTCAATAATTTGTGACAATAAAAAAACGTAAAAATAAAGCTTCTGTTTTGATACTGATATGCCAGGAAATCACATCTACGGCCTTCTAGATTTCAAAATTTTCTGGGGGAGGCCCCCTGACCGCTCTTCGGCACAGGCATCTTCGGCGCCCGCCTGCAATGACTGCTTTTAGCAGCTCCTGGATGCGCGCCTGTCTCTGGTCAAACTACACAAAGCCAGAAAGTCACTGTTCCAGAATTAAAGTCACACCACTTTAAAATTCATCACAACAATGATTTAAAGCGTTGTTTGCATTCGAGGCTGGAAGCAATTGGCAAACACATGACAAAACCCACTGTGGTTTGTTGAGGAGCAATTATTCTGTCATTCGAATTATTCAAATGATTTGTTGTGGCTTTTGTGAGAATCATTGGTCATATATTGAAGATGCGTCCACAGATACCCGGATTTTATCTCCATGATGTCACCATATCTCATGGTGTCATGGTGTCAAAGTGGGGTGGTAATTCTGAAGGATTGGTTGGCTATATCTCTTATTGATTTTTTGGATCTCGATGATACTTTTCCAGCGCTGGCATGCCTCTAGCTATAGTGGGGTTCTTCTGTGAAACAGTTATCATAGAATTTTGTTGTATGTACTCTCGCGGACTTACATGTACTACACAGACAGACAGTAGTACCAAGACATAAAGCCTAGTGTTCATTGGCCTTGCGAATGGAAGCAACTGAATGCAACAGTCGCTGTACGCGTTCCGCGCACATCAGTTACATATGTACGACAGGTCACTGCGGCAACAAGTGGCAATCCAGTCTTCAATCTGGAGCACACACATCAGACAGGCAATGGTACTGAATGGTGCAAGGAAATTGTCGATGTCTTCCGATTGGATCGGACCACTTGGGAGTCATGTGATAAACATCACGTGACCAGGTGTGCTCCACAAATGAGGAAATTCATTGCCAGCGCGTGTACATCGGAAGCGACTGAAGACGACTAGAAGCAACCGTTGGCAATGTAGAACATGGGCAACTGGCTGGAACAAGCGGCAACAGTCAGCAATAGCGTTGCAGGTGCGCGTACCGGCCTGTTTGAGCATGGTTCCAGGGAGTCGCCATGCAACCATTGCCAGAAACGCCATTAGCGGTAGTTGCTTCCAGTCGCAAGGCCGATGTACGCTAGGCTTAAGATTTCAGGTGTGAAAGCGTTAAAAATATCCTCATCGCACGGTTTAGGAAAAGACTGTACAAGATCGTTGTGACAGAATGCTGACTGCTCAACATGCTACAGTGAATAGAACACTTCTTATTGTCAATCACTGTGAGAAATGTAAACACGATGACATCTTATCGTCAAGCTTTGCATATGACTGCGCATTCCGATCGACCGTTACTCAATGAGAATCATTCGGAATCCGTTTGCGACCGAAATTGAGAACAAATTGTCTGTTGCTTGATCTTTGCATTGTAAATTGGCTGTAGGGTTCATGTAGCCTGCATTACTTGTGTACATATCTTATTGGGTTTGTTGATTTGATGAAGTTAATGAACTNCTTTTTTACGTTTTCTTGCTTATTGTCGCAAATTTAATATTAAAGAAAAAAAATTGGTGTTGGAGAGC
The DNA here is from genome assembly GCA_002633025.1 of Notospermus geniculatus. Classification (NCBI taxonomy): domain Eukaryota; kingdom Metazoa; phylum Nemertea; class Pilidiophora; order Heteronemertea; family Lineidae; genus Notospermus; species Notospermus geniculatus. The sequence goes on along the minus strand of NMRB01000123.1, from coordinate 640,261 downwards.
AGGAGGGGTCACGACCCCGAAACCCCCCTCTGGATCCGCACCTAAAGTACGTTTAAATCATCTGGACCCCGATGGGAGGACCCTTTGGTTGTCAGGCAGACCTTGGTATTGTTGGTGAAGTCTGGCTATTGAAATGCGCTTTATGGACAGGACGCTTCCAGCCAATCCCATGCCTGTGCCTGTGTTCAATTTCGAATCAAGGCCTAGTTGCATGTTCTATTTCGAACCAAGGTTCAGTTGGTTAGGAAACAATGTGCGTTGGACCGATTAGAGTAAACCCTAAATTCATTGTTGTCTGGTTACTAGGGGTTTCACTGACATACGCCCATCGGAGTCCAGATGATTTAAACGTACTTTAATAGTTTGGAGATTCTTCCTTGTTGAAAGGCAAAATGCTGCCACTGGACTCGCTGGACATTCCAACAGTTGATGAATTATAGAAAACAGTGCCAAATGTTGAAGAATAAACACCAAGCTCCATCAAAGGAGAAAATAGTTCAATGCAGATCATCCAGTTACAAAATATGAAGAAGCATGCATGAAAATTTTAGAGCATGACAAAGGATTTCGTCAGAATCAAAAATTGAGAAAATGCACCATGTTCAACAATGCCATCCCACTCCCTCTGACATTGACATTTTCAATGTCACTTTTACATACGCAAAAAACTCAAGGATTTATCAAAGAATTATTGATTTTAAAGCAACAGGCAAAGTTGTTTATGTCCCGCAGATGATGTGCGGCCTGGAAAAGAATCCTTTGAACTAGCGGCAGATCAGAGGGAATGTCACGTCGGAGTGAAAGCTCTTCCTAGGGTTGAGAACTGTGAATGGGAACTCGGTGGAAGTCTGCTACGGCTAATGTAGGCTCTATTCCTGATGTGATATTTTGGTGGGAAGTATTGGCTCTTTGCATTGGATATTTCACTTGCTGTTGCAGTTGGCTGATAGCAGGGCCCATCAATAGGAGAGTCAGCCGCATGTATTGCCAAAAGATGGCAGCAAAGTTCTAGCGGACCAATACACAGGAAAATCCACGTGATTGGTGCTCAATCAAGAATGAATGAGTCCGCTATATGCATTGAATTGGGCCGTAGTGACACCTATCGGTCAACTCACTGACAGCTCCTATTGATAAAACTATGAAAAGGCACTATCAAACTTCTTTTCTTTTTGTTTTCAGCTCAACAAAAACCTCATTGAACAAGTCAACGTCCTTGGAACTAAAAATGTCATAAAAGGTAAGATTAAGTCTCAACTTGAAAATTTCTGTACTGTGCGAAGTTTCTCACCCTTAACAACGATATCGCCTTCTCGTATCTTGGGAAAATCAAATCGTGTTGACCCGAAGATCCGTATCGCACCTATCCTATCTTCGCTTATTTTGACACGTCTCCATAAATGTGAGATCTGAAGCATTTTTATTTTGCGAGCTCGAACTGCAATAAAACCTCCCTGGGGTGCTTGGGAGACAGAACGAGTTGTGACTTCTTGATTGATGTCGGCCTGCAGAGAATTCACTCGCTGCGTTACTCTTAAACGGATGTTGACAAATCCTCCTTTGATAGCACGTAACTAGTGAATAATTCCGAGGAACGGGGTACATTTCTCATCAAAAAACAAGAATTTTTGGACAGTTTTCAGTCATATGGTGAAAAAAGTGCCAGTGATATTTTTTGACTGAATTACTAATTAGCACTTTTTGAATGCCTTAATCTTGAAAAAGTGCTTGAATGAATCTTAAAAGTGTGTGGTATATTCACATTCACAGTATCTGTTTGTTTCCGTAGCTTTTGAAGGCTCTTCACTGACTTAATTAGGCTTCCTAATTAATTAGCTTCAGGCTGCTCTTTTTTTATTCGTCGCTTTATTAGATCGGAAATATTTCAATGCCTTCGTACTCGCCCGCTACTCGAGTTGAAGCCACAAGTGGTAGCATTTTCAAAATTAAAGGAAAACATGAAGGGTTTATTAAGTTATTACAGTTTTCTAGTGGTGCTGTGTCATATTGCCAATATGTAACATCGAGGGCTCTTGGGAACTCTAATTGCCAGCCTGCATACCGAGAAGCATGCACACAGAACGCATGCACATCACAATTGTGTCTTGATGTGCATGTCTCGCCTATCGTGGGAGGGGTGAGTCTTTAATTGGCCCATTCCTACACCAGATCTCTCTTTATCCTGTAACCACTGTGTGCCAGCAATAACTTGGATGTGATGTTGACTAGCACCATAAAGGAATCAAACATAAGGTTTAACTGCGAACGATGAGGTAACTGAGGGATACACTTCATGTGTTGCCACCAGATGTCTCTCACTGCCTGAATTTTGGCTTTACGTAATAGGCAGGGGCTTCAACTCTTTTATGGTAGTGGGGGGGGGGGGGTANNNGGTACATGAATCTGTCAGCTTGATGCCTTGAATTCTATTTCTGTGGATAAAAACAGTGCTATTTTCAGCACAATTTAATAGTGTTCCACGTGCAAATGTACATTAGCCCCTATTCAAATGTACACAGATGACCCTGCGCTCACATCGTTCGTGGGGTTCTCATTAATTCAGTCCTTTGTATCATAAGGGTAAAGGGATGCTGCCCATATCTGTAAAATGCTAAATTTGTAAGTTGAACCTTTATGTTTGATTCCTTTATGCTAGCACCTATTGATGGTGCATGTCTTGAAAGCTGTCCTCCAAGACATTATACGATGTTCAGCTTTTCTTGACAGCTGTTCAGTGACTGGTCCAGGCCAAAGTCAGATCTGAATGTTGGACTGACCTCTTGTTAACAGTACTGACACATTAGGATTAAAGGGGTTGTTTTTAGGGAAAGGTGACCTAATGGTTGTCATTTTGTAACTGAGGCACCATCAACTGTCCCGACGTGTCACTTTATCCGACACCTTTATGTGGGCCAACTGGCTCAGCGTCAGCCATAAAGCGTTAATCCACCAGTTGATTTCCTCATCTTGGTGGTAAGTGCTGCAACATAAATCCATAGCCATTTTCCTTCTTTAATATCAACCTTAAAGTGGCAAAGAGCCCGGTTTGACAGTTTGGAGAGAATATGAAATGTTGACATGATTGCAACTTTAATGGCCAAAGTAATGATTTTATGCATGAATATAGTGCTTGAAGTTCAGTCAAGTTGGACCTGCTTGCTTCATCTACAAGCTAACTGCAACCACCGTATCCAAAATGACTCTTTTGTTGGGAAAGTTTCTTTGGGTACTTCTTATTTGTGGTGGCTTGTGACATGTGAACAACAGTTGTTTTAGTGGGCACTTGTTAATCTGAAGTTTGACAAGATGACAAAACTGAATTAAAAAATTGAGGGAAAAGTTACGTGCATGAAGAAAATCTGTTTGATATAATGTGGTGCTGAATTTCAACTTTGTTGTGGTGTGTTGTGCAGACTGAATATCAAATTAGCCATGACTTTGCTGTAAGATTGCAAACTGCAGGATATGGTACATGTACATGTCCAAGAAAACCATTTACTTTACAGCAACTGCATGTACTGGTAGGTGTTATTGGAATTGGTAGAAGGGCAATTCTCTCCAACCCTTCTGGTTCTTTCAATGGGAATCACGATACCATTCTGAGATTTGACATGTATCTTTTGCATTTTACCAAAAGGAGCACCATTCTTCTCCTTGAAAAGGAACAACATTACTTTGCCAGTCTCTCGTATATGAGTTGCAGAAAAGGGGCTTTTCCTTGAAGCTGGAGGTGATTGAGGGTTTCGATGTTTGGTGTGCGTTGAGTTGTTTTATTCATGTACCATTGTGCTGTTTCTCCATTTGGTGGTGGTTGGAGTTATTGTATGTGCCATTATGCTGTCACTTGCCAAACCTTTTAGAGGCACAACATCCTCTGAAAAATGCAGCGGTAGGGCATATGATTGTTCTGATCCTTCCTGTTGCATTTGAAGCAATCATAACTGCTTTCATTGGACTGGTAAAGTGGTAATGGAGTACCCACAGCAACATTGTTCTTTGGGACATATTCTCAACCTGCTGTGACACTTCCACACTCATTGAACATGAGCACAGGGTGACATTTCTGCATCCAATCGTTTTTGGCTTTATTTTCAACGATAAACCTGTGGCTGCATCGGTCTCATTGAGTGGTGCCTTGGAAAAGTGTATGATGGAATCAGAAGTTCAGAGTAGCACCCGGGCTTTATCCTTCGAATTGCCTGTTGAACTTATGTCAGAGAGCATGCTGTATGGTGTGAAAAAGGTCCTTATATGATCCAATAGACGATATCACTCCAAAAGAGTGCAGCACCTGACGGGGTAGCGTCATGACGTCCCTCACGTCATTTCATGATATCTTGAGGTGAGACGGAAAAAATCAAATTGTTTCATGATGTCATGATTGCTGAAACAACCGAATTTTTTTTGAGTCACGTCATGGCGTTCAGAAATGACGTGCAGGACGTCATGATGCTGCCCTGTCAGGTGCTGCACTCTTTTGGAGTGATAGAGTCTATTTCAGCCACATTTCTAAGTTGAAGTTTGCAGGTCATTGTCTTTTGAATCAAGTGGCATCTTTCAAGATACTGCATCTTTTTCCAGGCTCTGCATTTGCTGGAAACTACAATCTGTTGCCGAGAGTTATTTCTGCGAATTACTGTAGGACCGGTATTTTTAGCGTCCATTTAAGTTAGCGATAGGCCAGACTCGGAGATTACGCGGCCTTTTAACTTCGCGATTGGGTGGTCAATGTAACTGCTTCCTAGAAAAGACCAGTTTTCATCTTCCCAGTTAGTAAGTGTACTTGTAATAATATCCTGTATGACCTACTGCCCGACAGAGGTCTTGCATTGTTTTTGTTTTATTTAGACCCTAGTCAAGTGTTCCCAGCAGGTGGCTGGTTTATGTTTCTTCCATAACCAGAAACTGTGATGACATGTTCGATAAATTTAGCATCCTTTTAATTACGCGAATGACAGGCCAGACGCGAAAGTCGCGAAAATAAATGGCACGCGAACAATTAGGGTTGTACAGTACGCTCATTTTTTTATTGAAATTTCCTGGAGCCACTTCTCTCACTCAAAGTGTTTTTCAGCCACCTTATCAAATGTATCCAGACATGCTGCATATTGTGCAAGACACACATACATCCAGATTACTCCCAGTCAATTTCAATCCTACCATCATACAACACTCAAATACTGTTACTGGGAAGTGGAAGATAAAATTGCTTCAATTCAATTTAATTTTGAGCCCCTGATACGGAGTACTGCGAGAAACAGTTTATCTGGATCCCTGGTATTATGGGGAAACAATATTCTCTTGTATTACATTCATGAAATCACCACCTGACACTGGAAGGATGATAACACATAAAAACTCAGACTGTGTTGTGTTGGTTGCATGGTCGGCAGAACTGTTTGAGTGTCGACGTCGTGGTTTGCGATGAGGAAGGTTATGAACCTACCCACAGGGTCTCTGCCAGAAATTTTTTTGAGGGTAGTTTCTTCAAAATCACCAAAAACCCTATGAAATTAAAGAAAATGGCCCCTTTCTGTTCCTTTGAGGGTACTAGTGTAGTACCCTTAGTACCCTCTGGTGGAAATGCTGACCCGGTACTGTGGCAAAAGATAACCAAGGATTTCCCTCAAACACGATCATCCTTGGGGAATGGGAAAATCTCTCTGAGTAGCCCACAGCTCCTCAGCTGTATTTTCATGTCCATTCTCTCTGTTAATTGATTCATTATCGCATTACAATTACATTAAAGGACATGTTTTAACTGACCCTGTGGACATCACTAGTCAAATTTATTCCCTTTGGTAGGATTTAATTCAAATATAGTCATGTTCAGCTGGGAACTTAAAAACTAAAGGATAAACCTAGTATTCTGCTTTTGAAGCTGCCCAGGTGCTGGAAAAGTGACTTAGGCTTGCTTTACATTGGAGCGTTTCCGTGCCCGGAAACGCTCGAAAGCATTGTTTTTTTTCGCGCCGTGACCAACGAGGCGGAAACAAACAATGCTTTCGAGCGTTTCCGTCCAATGGAAAGCTGGCCTTAAACTTTACGAACTGAAAATTGAAAAGCAGATAAAAAATTAAAAGTGGAAAATATTGCCAATATTGAGGTGTTCGGGCTGGAGAAGAAAAAAACTGATACTCATTGCGCATTTCATGTTTGTCTCACTCTCACGCTTGTTCATTTTGTTCATTTTCGATATGATGGTTAAAACGAAGCGTGCATGTAAATACAAATAAGTAAGTATGGTAGTTCACATTTTTAGCTCACCGGGGTGAGCTATTACGATGGTGAAGCGTCCGTCGTCCGTCGTCGTCCGCCGGCGTCCGTCGTCGTCCGTCGTCGTCGTCGTCGTGTTCCGTTAGCAGGGCACGTTTCGTAACCGCTGGGGCTATGGATCTGAAACTTGGTAAAGTGGTGCTGTGTCATATTGCCAATATGTAACATCGAGGGCTCTTGGGAACTCTAATTGCCAGCCTGCATACCGAGAAGCATGCACACAGAATGCATGCACATCACAATTGTGTCTTGATGCATGTCTCGCCTATCGTGGGAGGGGTAAGTCTATAATTGGGCCATTCCTACACCAGATCTCTCTTTATCCTGTAACCACTGTGTGCCAGCAATAACTTGGATGTGATGCTGACTAGCACCATAAAGGAATCAAACATAAGGTTTAACTGCGAACGATGAGGTAACTGAGGGATACACTTCATGTGTTGCCACCAGATGTCTCTCACTGCCTGAATGTTGGCTTTACGTAATAGGCAGGGGCTTCAACTTTTTTATGGTAGTGGGGGTATGAATCTGTCAACTTGATGCCTTGAATTCCATTTCTGAGGATAACAGAGCTATTTTCAGCACAATTAGTGTTCCACGTGCAAAAGTACGTTAGCCCCTATTCAAATGTACACAGATGACGCAGCACTCACATCGTTCGTGGGGTTCTCATTAATTCAGTTCTTTTGTATCATATAAGGGTAAAGGGATACTGCCCACATCTGTAAAATGCTAAATTTGTAAGTTGAACCTTTATGTTTGATTCCTTTATGCTAGCACCTATTGATGGTGCATGTCTTGAAAGCTGTCCTCCAAGACATTATACCATGCTCAGCTTTTCTTGACAGCTGTACAGTGACTCGATCGTCCAGGCCAAAGTCAGATCTGGATGTTGGACTGACCTCTCGTTAACTCACACATTAGGATTAAAGGGGCTGTTTTTAGGGAAAGGTGACCTAATGGTTGTCGTTTTGTAACTGAGGCACCATCAGCTGTCCCGACTTGTCAATTTATCCGACGCCTTTATACGGCCCAACTGGCTCAGTGTCAGCCATAAAGCGTTAATCCACCAGTTGATTTCCTCATCTTGGTGGTAAGTGCTGCAACATAAATCCATAGCCATTTTCCTTCTTTAATATCAACCTTAAAGTGGCAAAGAGCCCGGTTTGACAGTTTGGAGAGAATATGAAATGTTGACGTGATTGCATCTTTAATGGCCAAAGTAATGATTTTATGCATGAATATAGTGCTTGAAGTTCAGTCAAGTTGGGCCTGCTTGCTTCATCTACAAGCTAACTGCAACCACCGTATCCAAAATGACTCTTTTGTTGGGAAAGTTTCTTTGGGTACTTCTTATTTGTGGTGGCTAGTGACATGTGAACAACAGTTGTTTTAGTGGGCACTTGTTAATCTGAAGTTTGACAAGATGACAAAACTGAATTAAAAGAATTGAGGGAAAAGTCACGTGCATGAAGAAAATCTTTTTGATATAATGTGGTGCTGAATTTCAACTTTGTTGTGGTGTGTTGTGCAGACTGAATATCAAATTAGCCATGACTTTGCTGTAAGATTGCAAACTGCAGGATATGGTACATGTCCAAGAAAACCATTTACTTTACAGCAACTGCATGTACTGGTAGGTGTTATTGGAATTGGTAGTTAAGAGCAATTCTCTCCAACCCTTCTGGTTCTTTCAATGGGAATCACGATACCATTCTGAGATTTGACATGTATCTTTTGCATTTTACCAAAAGGAGCACCATTCTTCTCCTTGAAAAGGAACAACGTTACTTTGCCAGTCTCTTGTATATGAGTTGCAGAAAAGGGGCTTTTCCTTGAAGGATTCAGGCCTCTTGTAGAAGCTGGAAGTGATTGAGGGTTTAATTTCCATATTTGGTGTGCGTTGAGTTGTTTTATTCATGTACCATTATGCTGTTTCTCCATTTGGTGGTGGTTGGAGTTATTGTATGTCCCATTTTGCTGTCACTTCCCAAACCTTTTAGAGGCACAACATCCTCTGAAAAATGCAGCAGGAGGACATATGATTGTTCTGATCCTTCCTGTTGCATTTGAAGCAATTATAACTGCTTTCATTGGACTGGTAATGGAGTACCCACACCAACATTGTTCTTGGGACACTCTCAACCTGCTGTGACACTTCCACACTCATTGAACATGAGCACAGGGTGACATTTCTGCATCCAATCATTTTTAGCTCACCTATGAGCTATAGTCGTCACGCGGTGTCCATCGTCCATCATCGTCAGTGTCCGTTAGCAGGGCCATTGACACCAAACTTGGTACAGATGTGCCCCTAGGTCAAATGACCTCAGACACCAAGTTTTGGTCTGATTTGATTCCTAGCTTTGGCCACCAGGGGGCTTAATCAAAAACCTTGCTATTTCACCTGAACTGTTGATTGGATCCTCACCAAATTTTTATCGTAGGTAAATGTACATCTGACGAGGATACAGGACATATCACCCGGGTTTTTGATTTGATCAGGGATCAAAGGTCGAAATTTCACTGTTGGGTGGCATGTGCCTTGGCTATTTGCTTTATTTTCAATGATGAACCTGTGGCTGCATCGGTCTGAATGGTGCCTTGGAACAGTGTATGATGGAATCAAGAGTTCACAGTAGCACCCGGGCTTTAACCATGTAGAACTGCCGATTAAACTTATGTCAGAGAGCCTGCGGTTAGGTGTGAAAAAGGTCCTTATATGATTTAGTAAGTTGAAGTTGCAGGTCATTGTGTTCTGAATCAAGTGGCATGTTTCAAGATACTAGCATCTTTTTCCAGGCTCCGCACTTGCTGGAAAATACAATCTGTTGCCGAGAGTTATTTCTGCGATTTATGGTCATTTTTTTATTGAAATTTCTTGGAGCCACTTCTCTCACTCAAAGTGTTTTTCAGCCACCTTATCAAATGTATCCAGACGTGCCGCATATTGTGCAAGACACACATACATCCAGATTACTCCCAGTCAATTTAAATCCCACCATCGTACAACACTCAAATACTGTTACTGGGAAGTGGAAGATAAAATTGCTACAATTCAATTTAATTTTGAGCCCCTGATATGGAGTTCTGCGTGAAACAGTTTATCAGGATCCCTGGTATTATGGGGAAACAATATTCTCTTGTATTACATTCATGAAATCACCACCTGACACTGGAAGGATGATAATGCAGGAAAACTCAGGCTGTGTTGGTTGGTCGGCAGAATTGTTTGAGTGTCAGTGTCGTGGTTTGCAATGAGGAGGTTATGAACCTTCCCGCAGCGTCTCTGCGAGAAATTTTTTTGAGGGTACTAATTTCTTCAAAATCACCAAAAACCCCATGAAATTAAAGAAAATGCCCCTTTTCTGTTCCTTTGAGGGAACTAGCATAGTACCCTTAGGTGGAAACACTGACCCGGTACTGTGGCAAAAGATAACCAAGGATTTCCCTCAAACACGATCATCCTTGGGGAATGGGAAAATCTCTTTGAGTAGCCCACAGCTCCTCAGCTGTATTTTCATGTCCATTCTCTCTGTTAATTGATTCATTATCGCATTACAATTACATTAAAGGACGTGTTTTAACTGACCCTGTGGACATCACTAGTCAAATTTATTCCCTTTGGTAGGATTTAATTCAAATATAGTCATGTTCAGCTGGGAACTTAAAAACTAAAGGATAAACCTAGTATTTTGCTTTTGAAGCTGCTCAGGTGCTGGAAAAGTGACTAAAGCTGCCCATACACGATCAATATTATTGCACAATATGAGGATCACAATGGGCAATATTATTGTCAATCTTTCTTCTAACATCGTGCTAGAAGCACACGACCACCCATTTGGGCCCCATATTGTGCAATAATATTGCGCCGTGTATGGGCGGCTTTAGGCCTGCTTTCCATTGGAGCATTTCCGTGCACGAAAACGCTCAAAAGCATTGTTTTTTTCCACGCTGTGACCAACAAGGCGGAAACAAGCAATGCTTTCGAGCGTTTCCGTCCAATGGAAAGCTGGCCTTAAACTTTACGAACTGAAAATTGAAAAGCAGATAAAAAATTAAAAGTGGAAAATATTGCCAATTGAGGTGTTCATGCTGGAGAAGAAAATTGGTACTCATTGCTCATTTCATGTCTGTGTCACTCTCACCCTTGTTCATTTTGTTCATTTTCGATATGATGGTTACAATGAAGTGTGCATGTACAATGTACGTAAGTAAGTTCACATTTTTTGGTTCAGAAATCTTATTTTGAATCCCGATCCAAATAACGATAACTTAACTTCCATTTTGTTACTTTTTATTTCTGTTCTTTTTCTAACTCTAATGATTCCGTTGCCAAGAGCCATATCAATAGCATGCCGCCCGGTTTCTATTTTTACCAGCAAAGGTCGGACAAACATTAAGCTAAGCGTACATCGGCCTTGCGACTGGAAGCAACTGAATGAAACAGTCGCTATCGATGTACGCGTTTCGTGCACATCGGTTTACGACAGGTCATTTGCTCCAACCTGTGGCACAATCCAGTCTTCAATCTGGAGCGTGCACATCGGACAGGCATCTGTACTGATTGCTGCAGGGAAATTGTCGATGTCTTCTGATTGGACAACTCAGGATTCCGTCACATGACCAGGTGTGCTCCACTGGAACTAGCGGCAACAGTCGGCAGTAGTGTTGCCGGTGCACCTACATCGGCTTGTTTGAGCATCTGATCAGTTGCTGCTGGTTCCAGGCAGTCAGCGGCCATTGCCGGTAGTTGCTTCCAGTCGCAAGATCAGGACTGGACGACATTCACCCATTCAGCTTGACTGAGTGACCACACTATTGAAGGTGAGACAACAGGAGGGTCCCACACAAACACAATGAAATTGACAAGTCTGATGTCATTCAGGCATTCCGCTGTTGAAATACACTTTTACCACTCATTCTTCCTCAAAAAAGATGTGAATGAGTCCAGCATTCAATTGCTGTATCCCACGTCCTTGCCCAATCTGGAGCAGGATCACTTGTCAAGGGGGTGACTCACATTTCCACAAAAAGATCACTGGCACGTCTGCTGCCTCAATGGCGACTCCCACAGAGTACATTTCAAGACTGTGCACATATCTATCTGTTCATTGTGCTGTTTTTGAAATGTACGTTTTAGCTCTGCTCTCGGTCGATATGGAGTACCATCCTCGAGTCCTCGACTGAAAAAAGCTGTTGATTTCTTTTCAGCCGAAATAAAAGGCTTTGAATGAGCCCGTACATGCTGGGATTTATTGCACATGCAGTAGAAGTTGTGAATGAAGTTTTTTACCATCTGATGGGATGCATTGGTTGATATTACTACTTACAACAATGCTGGCTCTACCATGTTCATGGGTAAACAAATCTGCGATGAACGTTTTCCAAAAATGTAATGAAGAATATCTCATTTTTGCAAAGAAGGTAGGCCTTCTGTTTATAGGTGAACTTATGGTTATCGTCAAAGGGCTGTTTCCAACTTCACTATCTTTAATATGTGAAAGAAACTGGAGAACAATTTGAGGGAAATTTGTAAGGAAAGGTGATTGGGGAGGTCGTTGATGTGTAGAAACCATTAGCCTACAAAATGTTGCTGTGAAGTAACCAGGAACCTGCTGTCCGTTATCCAGAGCAGATCCACTTCCCATCGCTGCATGGCTGTGGAACTCCCGATGTCGGCGGTCGCTTGTATATTCATTAGCAAGATTGTAATTAATCAATATGCTTATCGTTACTTAATTTAAGTGGTGATCAATGATAATTTTATGGTGTTACATTGGATATTACACATATTGCAATTATAAAACATCATCCGGTGTGATGTTTCACCATCATAAATTAACTTCCAGCAATTATTTGCGGATCTTCTGTAGGCACCCCTGTTGACTTGGTCATAAAATGATGCTTTTTTATGAGAGGTGACTTGGGGGCCATATTAATTTGGCATTTTCGTTTGTATTCATTCACCTCTCAAGTGGGAAGCTTGTGGCTGTTGTCTAACCTCAGCTGAATATATTATAGAAATATCAAATGCTTGGTAGCACTATTGCCACTATCAGAGAAAGGAACACAGAAGAACACTATTGCCTCTTTCAGAAAGAGGAAAACACAGAAGAGCACTATTGGCATTTTCAGAGAGAGAGGAACACAGAAGGGCACTATTGCCTCTTTCAGAGAGAGGAAAACAGAAGAGCACTGTTGCGTGCACTTTCAGAGAGAGGAACACAGAAGAGCACTTTTGCCATTCAATGTAAAATACAAGTATACCCGGCTCATCTGTCAAGACTCAGCAGTTAGCCAACAGATAAATCAAAAGATTTGCTGCATTTCACCAAGAGTGACTCATCCCTTACAATTACATCCACCAGTTGATCTACCCTAACCATTCTCCAATCGCTTGACTCATTTACATCTTGTCAGACTAATTGGTCACATATCCAACTTGGTCGTTGGAGATTTTTTCAGGAGTGTATCAGCATGCAATATTTTAAGAGAAACGTCTGTTGAAGTTCATTTGATACAACTTCAGTTCATTGGTTCATTATTTCAACCGATGGGTGATAGATTCCTGGCAGACTTGAATGGATAAGTTTGACTTGTAGGAGTGGGATGGAATTAAAAAGAACCCACCTGCCAAAATTCACATAGTGAAATTACAGCATTTTAAAGTGTTCATGCTTCTTTCTATTTGATAGATGCAGAAAGTTCAACTGTTGCTTTTATTGTTCATCAATGGGTTATCCTCAAGCCTCACCGTGCCTGGCCCTAACCATAAGCCTTCCCAACCCTAACAATGACCCTATCATACGGATCCAGGATTTCGGGAAAGAGGGGGCGCACTGTGCTAGAAACATTGAACTCTGCGGTGAATTTCAATGATTTGTTCCAAATTTCAGTATCTCATGGTGGATTTTAAAGATTTTTTGGCCGAAAGGGGGCCGTGCGGCGGGTGCGCCCCCTGGATCCGCGCCTGATAAATGATAACCCAGTGGTGGGGGATTCAGTTATGCCATTTGCTCTTTGCTCTGAAGTGTAGAAATCCAAAAATGAAGTATTTTATATTTTAAACAGAGGAACCAGAAACAAAATTCACTTCATTTGGTCCAAACATATTGTGCTCATGTGTTGCGCTTTTAAAGAAGCATCTTTTAAAGGCACCCTATAGTCAGCAAGCTAGGCTCATATCAGTGTGATCACTTCATCACAGGTGGCGCTATAGCAGCGTACAACATACTGATTTTGGCTTAAATGTTGATGTTTAATGTATTTTACTTGCAATGCATGTCAGAGTAGATCTCATGCCAACGGATCGGGGTAATGACCACATCAAAATGCCTATGACGAGGCTGCCTGTTGGGTCCCTTAAAGGACATTCGTGTTTCCTCCTTTGGAAACATTGGTCATGGTGATGCAAGGGTCTTCTGAAGGTAACTGGGGGAGAAGAATGTCCAGTGGCGCATTAGTCACAGAAATCCAAGGACAAATACCCTGGCTGGCTGTTGCCAAGTTATACCTGCACTTACTAATCGGGGAGTAGGGGCCGAGTCTTACACTGATCAACAGGAAGGCTTCAAAAGGCTATGGAATGCTTTGAGATGAGTCCAAGATCACCGTGGAGTGTTGAATCATAGGAAAAGTCATTTCATCCCGGTTTACACAAATGCATGTACATTTCGGCATGTTCGGTGCAGTGATTGCACCAGTGGATGTTGATTAACTGAGGGTGGAATCGACTGCAACGAGTGTGAGCTCTTTCAAAAAGGTGACATGCTAGTTAATTAGGGGGAATTGGCTATCACTGGCCAGTGTTAGTAGATCATTATAACTGATGATGAGAAGGGATCCTTCGGCGCATTCACCGATACTTCATTAGCCGATCGAATGTTTGGTGAAGCATGCATCACTAGGGTTCATTCCACTTTAAATTGGTACCACGGCCTGTGCATGTGTGTACAAGTTAAGGTATCAAATGTACAGATGACTTTTGCCAATGTTACCTGAACTGAACCTAGGGTGTGGTGATCTCCTGGCGTGTAGATGTCATCAAGAATTAGCTTCTTGGACTCCGAATGATTTTGACTACTTTCTTTTCTTTCAGTTTTGTGTATTTTGTAGTTAACCCCTGTGGGGTTTGTTATCTTAAACACAGCATGAGGAGTTGAGAAAGTAATTGAATGGAAGCGATGAGTTCACGAGTGGGTGAAAAAACGGCTCGTCGCATGGATGCATGTGCTGAGGCGCATGCTTATCACAGCATTCACGTAATTCAGAGTCGTCAACTCAAGAGATTGCATGTTTGCTGTGTTTAATTGGTTTTTGGTCCAAAACAAAAGTGCACAGAGAATGCTGGCTGGGGTTTGTTTATTTCCCTGTGGTTGATGCAGTGACAACAGTTTGTTTCAATTTCTTTGTGGGGTTGATGATTCAGATGTTTTTCCTGCTGGTTTTCAAAGGATTTAGTGTCGGCTTAAAAGTCAAGTTCTCTAGCATGTGCATGTTTGGTGTTCATCATTAAACACAGTAAGAAGGCATCTGATTCGTAGAATCACGATGTTATACACAGTAAGAAGTCATCTGATTGGTGGAGCCACAGTGGACACACAGTAAGAAAGCATCTGATTGGCAGAGCCACAATAAGAAGGCATCTGATTGGCAGACTTGCAGTGTTACACACAGTAGAAGGCATGTGATTGGCTGAGTCACAATGTTACACAAAGTAACAAGGCATCTGATTGGTAGACTGACAGTGTTACAGACAGTAGAAGGCATGTGATTGGTTGAGAGTCACGATGTCACACACATAAGAGGCATTTTGGTAGAACTCAGATGCAGTGTTAAACACGGTAAGAAGGCATCTGATTGGCAGAATCACAGTAGTACAAAGAGTAATAAGGCTTCTGATTGGCTGGGTCTGACAACTGGTTATTCCCATTCGCCCTTTCCCAAAACTCACCCTGTGATATGAAACCCTAATCTAACTCAAAACCTCACCGTTGGCATTGGAGGGTGAGTTGGGAAGATATCAGTACAACTCCTAGTACAACCTTGGTATTGTCACCCATGTTACATGCAAAATCCATCACGTTATCTATATCTGTTTGAGACATCTTCGATGATGCATATCCCTTTGATGCCATTTGACGGCTATTTAAGTGCTAACATGGATAATGCATTATAAATCCATTCAAAATGAATCCGCTATCTTACAATGTCTTAAGTTGGATGAAGACAAATTGGGATGAAGCATGGGTTCTTCTTTTCTGCATCAGTGAAGGATAAGACATCCTGCTTGACAGGCAATTCTAGCTGATGATGATGTCTATTGTTGCCATATACAGGCTCGGTGCATTGGGATGTACACGAATCCAGAGTGGAGTATATTTCTGCAGGCAACTGAATTTTGGATCCCAACTTGCACATTTGTTTAGCATATGTTCTAAGAAGTGCAATCTTGTAAACAAAACTATGAGTTAAAAGTGATCCTGCGGCAAAATTTCCTCGCAATGTGCTTCAAATTTGTACGCCCACTCTTTCAAAATAAACAATGCTACCTACACCAATTTGATGGCAAAATAGTAAAAAAATTAACTGAAAACATTTTTCTTGAAGTTCAAGTCAATTCAACTGCAGTAGACAGATGGCTGATTCTTCAATGATAATACACAGAACACGCCTCAAACCCTTCATGTTGATCTTGTGCAACAAGTGATGAAACACCTTTTGGACAGATCTGCAGCATGCTTTGCCACAGAATGATATTGAAATTTTCGTAGTTCGTATTACCCTTGCCTACTCCATGATAGGTGTAATGTTGACATATGAACTTGGCCTTTAAGTGTTCAACCAATATTTACCTCAGGCAGCGAGCTTTCCAAGGTAATGAACTAAATCGCTTTGGAATTTACCTCCAATTTGGAACCAACTCAATTTGAAATAAAACCTTAACTGATTTAAAACACTTAGAGTGAAGTTCTCTTCAAAGAAGTAATGTTCTTTGCAGGTGGATTTTGAAAAATCAACCTCATGGGGAGTGAAAATCAAACCTAAAGATTTTTTGATTTCACACAGAGTTGATAGAAATCCCCTGTGTATCTGTCAAGTAATGCATGAAGAGAGAGTGAAGGAATATTTGATCAGTTTAATGTGAAATTAATTAGGTTCAACCAGTTTGCCAAAGTCCTGCAACAGGTGGCGCCTCTGCTGAGCTGGAGAGGCCGTTTAGCAGTGGAATATTTGGTACTTGAACCCTTTCAGAACTGCACGGGAATGTGTCAAAGTGGCTGGTATTCGTAAAGGTCAGCAAATGCTTTTACTTAAGATTTGCACTGCAGTGTCCTGTGTAAATGTACTACAAAACTTGAAGTAAAAGCATATGCTAGCTTTTATAGGTATCAGCTAGTGTCTTGGAAATGCATTGCTTTTGCCGTATTCAGTCAAAAATGATCGCATGCTGAAAAAGAATAACCCCATGCACAACAACAGCAGCTCATTTCCCTGAGCTGTGAAGTGTCTGTACACGCACAATGGAATATGTACTGATGATGTACATTTATTTCATTTCCATTGCAATCGAGATTTCTATTTCTGTAAGCCACTGTCAGCTGTCAATCCATGTTAAATTCATGTTTTTATGCCACATTATCGATCAAGAATTTTCTGTACGTCTTCATTAGTGTAATTCCAATGAGATGTTGTCAGTGTGTAAAATGGACCCGACAGTTCACCCTTTGATTTCAATGAAATTTACATTCCCATTGTATTCTGTAGCAGAAATTGAAAGATCTTTTTTCATCCTCATTTGCCTTGCTGGGATACCATGACTCTCAAATGTCAGTTTTTCGCAAGTTTCAACCCAGATCCCTCTTCATGAAACTAAACTCCTGCTGCAGTTTCGAACGGCTACCACTACGTTGCCCGCGCTCTGAAACTGCTTCATTTGATGCAATCCTCAAAGTATCACTAATAGACGGCATTAGCTGTCCTATTCGTGGAATCCCGCTGGGAATCTGCTGCAAGTATGAATACACACTGTACCTTTTGTACATGTGTCTTAGCCAATCAGAAATTGTGTTACGGCGGCATCGGTTACACCTGTGATGATGGCTTATGATTGGATCCCTCGTCAAACAGCGCCATCTATTGATAATCCTTCACTTTTGGCACCAATCATGCCAGTGTTAGTGGGTATACACCAGCTGAACACTGGGGACGAGGAGTGATGAAACTAGAGCGTTAAGACATGAATTCAAAACACAATTGCTAAAGTTCACTTCACTAATTTTTTAATGGACGTAGAATCCATGTCCTTTAGTTAGAGTTGATGGATATTTACAATGTTGGAATAATCCCATTGTAATGTCTCCAGCTTNAACATACAATATGGCGCCAGGTGGCATAACCCAAAAATCATCAAAATCCTACCTGGGAGTGAGTTGACCGAGATTGCTCCCAACACTGATATAAATGTACCTCCCTCTGTCATTAGACTATTATGTCCAACCCGGTGAGCACATGGTCCATGGACCATTTCATTTGTTTCAGAAATCTTATTTTGAATCCCGATCGAAATAACGATAACTTAACTTCCATTTTGTTACTTTTTATTTCTGTTCTTTTTCTAACTCTAACGATTCCGTTGCCAAGAGCCATATCAATAGCATGCCGCCCGGTTTCTATTTTTACCAGCAAAGGTCGGACAAACATTAAGCTAAGCGTACATCGGCCTTGCGACTGGAGGCAACTGAATGAAACAGTCGCTATCAATGTACGCGTTTCGTGCACATCGGTTTACGACAGGTCATTTGCTCAACCTGTGGCACAATCCAGTCTTCAATCTGGAGCGCGCACGTTGGACAGGCATCTGTACTGAATGCTGCAGGGAAATTGTCGATGTCTTCTGATTGGACAACTCGGGATTCCGTCACATGGCCAGGTGTGCTCCACTGGAACTAGCGGCAACAGTCGGCAGTAGTGTTGCCGGTGCACCTACATCGGCTTGTTTGAGCATCTGATCAGTTGCTGCTGGTTCCAGGTAGTCAGCGGCCATTGCCGGAAACGCCATTGCCGGTAGTTGCTTCCAGTCGCAAGATCAGGACTGGACGACATTCACCCATTCAGCTTGACTGAGTGACCACACTATTGAAGGTGAGACAACAGGAGGGTCCCACACAAACACAATGAAATTGACAAGTCTGATGTCATTCGGGCAGTCCGCTGTTGAAATACACTTTTACACTCATTCTTCCTCAAAAAAGATGTGAATGAGTCCAGCATTCAAATGCTGTATCCCGCGTCCTTGCCTAATCTGGAGCAGGATCACTTGTCAAGGGCTGACTCACATCCCACAAAAAGATCACTAGCACGTCTGCTGCCTCAATGGCGACTCCCACAGAGTACATTTCAAGACTGTGCACATATCTATCTGTTCATTGTGCTGTTTTTGAAATGTACGTTTTAGCTCTGCTCTCGGTCGATATGGAGTACCATCCTCGAGTCCTCAACTGAAAAAAGCTGTTGATTTCTTTTCAGCCGAAATAAAAGGCTTTGAATGAGCCCGTACATGCTGGGATTTATTGCACATGCAGTAGAAGTTGTGAATGAAGTTTTTTACCATCTGATGGGATACATTGGTTGATATTACTACTTACAACATGCTGGCTCTACCATGTTCACGGGTGAACAAATCTGTGATGAACGTTTTCCAAAAATGTAATGGAGAATATCTCATTTTTGCAAAGAAGGTATAGGCCTTCTGTTTATAGGTGAACTTATGGTTATTGTCAAAGGGCTGTTTCCAACTTCACTATCTTTAATATGTGAAAGAAATTGAAGAACAATTTGAGGGAAATTTGTAAGGAAAGGTGATTGGGGAGGTCGTTGATGTGTAGAAACCATTAGCCTACAAAATGTTGCCATGAACTAACCAGCAACCTGCTGTCCGTTATCCAGAGTAGATCCACTTCCCATCGCTGCATGGCTGTGGAACTCCCGATGTCGGCGGTCGCTTGTATATTCATTAGCAAGATTGTAATTAATCAATATGCTTATCGTTACTTAATTTAAGTGGTGATCAATGATAATTTTATGGTGTTACATTGGATATTACACATATTGCAATTATAAAACATCATCCAGTGTGATGTTTCACCATCATAAATTAACTTCCAGCAATTATTTGCGGATCTTCTGTAGGCACCCCTGTTGACTTGGTCATAAAATGATGCTTTTTTATGAGAGGTGACTTGGGGGCCGTATTAATTTTGCATTTTCATTTTTATTCACCTCTCAAGTAAGTGGGAAGCTTGTGGCTGTTGTCTAACCCCAGCTGAATATATTATAGAAATACCAAATGCTTGGTAGCACTATTGCCACTTTCAGAGAGAGGAACAAAGAGGAGCACTATTGCCTCTTTCAGCAAGAGGAAAGCACAAAAGAGCACTATTGGCATTTTCAGAGAGAGAGGAACACAGATGGGCACTATTGCCTCTTTCAGAGAGAGGAAAACAGAAGAGCACTGTTGCGTGCACTTTCAGAGAGAGGAAAACAGAAGAGTGCTATTGCCACTTTCAGAGAGAGGAACACAGAAGAGTGCTATATTGCCACTTTCAGAGAGAAAGACGAAAATACAGAAGAGCACTATTGCCTCTTTCAGAGAGAGGAAAACACAAAAGCGCACTATTGCCATTGCCAGAGAGAGAGGAACACAGAAGAGAACAAGATGACATTGTAAATGTCGAATGGTTCCCGATGTAGGCCTACAGGTGATTCTTCCGGTACATGAATGGTACATTGATATAGATCAT